>QXTE01000139.1:4010667-4062810 GCA_003942145.1 Platysternon megacephalum
TTTTTTTTCTCTCCTGCTGACAACTGATCACTCTCCTTATAATGTGTATGGTAAGATCCATTGTTTCATGTGTGTATATATATCTCTTCCTTCTGTATTTTCCACTGCATGCATCCGATGAAGTGAGCTGTAGCCCACGAAAGCTTATGCTACAATAAATTTGTTAGTCTCTAAGGTGCCACAAGTACTCCTGTTCCTTTTTGCGGATACAGACTAACACGGCTATTACTCTGAAACCTTTCCAGAGAAAGTGACCTTTTAACTATTTAATGTCCTTTTGAACTATTAGCTCCCAGCCTAGTCAAAACAACTTTTGTAACTTTGGCTGGAGCCTGGAAATAGCATCTTCCCATTAATAGCTCAGGCATTGTCTCTTAATTAAGGTCTGCTGTGTTTACCACGATGCACCTAACTTAATAATTTTTTGTTAGGAGTGAAAAGAATAATACTAATCCCAAAAGGAGAAGTTTACATATTAAAATGTCTAACAATATTCTCTCGATAGGAAATTGTCAGATAGTAAACATTCAGTACTAACATTTGAATTAAAACAACAAAGCAGAGTCATTAATGCCATAAAACGAAGGCAACATGATCAGGCACAAGTGTGAAGGCAGAGTGGCACACAGAGTAGCAACAGGGCTTTATTTTGCAAAGAAGCAGTGATGCACATCATCAGTCATCAAGCCCACCACAAATAGCCATATGCACCAATAAATAAGGTGACAAAGTTATTTACTATGTATTTTTTTACTTTTCTAAGTACATGAAAATATGGCAGAGAATTGACTAAATGTTTAAAAATATGTAGGGTTCAACTGTGCAGATCAGATTTCAGCAGTTGTGGCATAATACAAAGTTTTTAAATATACTCAACTTGATATAAAAAAAACCACAATACAATAGATAATTGGGAATTTATAATACATTAACATAATTAAAAAATAGAAAAAAGGAAGTTAAGGGGCACCTCTAATCTATCTAATTAAAAAAAAAATTATTCTGAAGGCTAACACTAAAATCCTTAGCAGGAAGGCTATTGCAGTATGTTTATTTTCTTAGCTGATGAATTGAAACAACATGAACTTGAGCAAAATGTGCTTCAAAATACAAATGAGTCACTTAATACCCACTGGGGCAAGAGCTGGAGAGGCTTAAGCCACTCTCCGCACCATCAAAAACAAGAGTCCACCCTAACTCTTCCTCTGCTACCTACTTTCCTTAATAATATAAGGAACCCCACTGAATTACTGGGACTATTACACCTTGAGTAACGTGAGAAGGGTTTGGATCTTAATGTTATAATTAACTTTGAAAATATAATGTATATCCGTGCTATTAACTTTTAAGTAACCTTTCTGTAACTGTTGTTCTTTGAGATGTGTTGCTCATGTCCATTCCACATTGAGTATGTACATGTGCTGCATGCACTTTCGCTGGAGATTTATCCCTCAATGGCATCCGTCTAGCTGGCTTTAGCGCCCCCTGATGCTGCATGCTCATGCGCCAGTACAAGGTCCTAGCCGGCCCCTCATCCTCTCAGTTCCTTCTTGCTGGCTAACTCCAATAGAAGGGCCACTGCTCTACCAAACTTGGTGTCATCCCTAGCCTGATGGATGATGGCATAGTGGAAGGAGAAAGTATGTACTGACGACCAGGTCACTGCCCTGCAGATGTCTTGCATCAGGACCTTGGTCAGAAATGCTGCTGATGAAGCCTGAGCTCTTGTCGAATGGGCTGTCAAGATGGCAGGAGGTAGGGCACCTGCTTGTGGCACATATGAATGCAGGAAGTGATCCAGGATGAAATTATTTGGGCAGAAACTGATAGGCCTTTCATCCTGTCTGATATTGCCACAAAGAGCTGTGTGGATTTGCGCAACGGCTTAGCTCTCTCAATGTAGGTGTGTCTAACAGCCAGCATGTACAGACACCACTCCTCCATATTCTTGTGCGGTTTTGGGGGAAAAAGGGGCAGGGAAATAGCCTGATTAATATGAAACTGAAAAACCACCTTTGGGAGGAACACTGGGTGGGGGCGCAGTGCTTAAAGAACACCGTATATGGGGGTTCTGACATAAGGGCCTTAATTTCTGAGACCCTCGGGGCTGAGGTAATCACTACAAGGAAGGCAGCCTTTCAGGAGAGATATGATAGAGGGCACAACGACAGGGCCAGGTTTAGGTGCCACGGAGGTATAGGTTCATGAATTTGAGGATAAAGCCGCTCTAGACCCTTGAGGAAGCAAATGGACATTTCATGTGAGAAGACCGACCTACCATCCACCAGAGGGTGGAAAGCTGAGATTGCTGCTAGATGCACCTTGATGGATGAAATGGGTAGATCCTTTTGTTTCAGATGAAGCAGATATTCCAGCACAGACTGGAGAGGTAACAAAGCCAGTGAGTGGCCTTGTTGGGAAGAACACACCAAGAAACGCTTCCACTTGGCTAGGTAAGTTGCTCTAGTAAACAGTTTTCTACTACCTAGCAAAACCTGGCGAACTTGTTCTGAAAAGGCCTGGGAGGGGCAGTAACGGCAGCTACTGACAGATCCAGCAGCGTGCTGAACCAGTGTTGGCATGATCATGTAGGGGATACAAGAATAAACTTTGGATTGTCTTGCTTGACTTTCAGAAGGACCTTGTGTACCAGAGGAATGTGGGGGGGGGGGGGGGGGGGGGGGGGGAANAACAGGAGCTTTTTCCATGGAAGTAGGGAGCCATCTGAGAGAGAGCCCAGGCAGAGACCACACAGTGAGCAGAACTGCTGCCATTTCCTATTCTGTTTGATTGTGACCAGGTCTACATGGGTAAAACCTCACATCCGGAAGATGGATCTGGTTACTTCGGGACCATTCATGGTGAGAAGAGAAAGATCTGCTATGGTAATCTGCCAAAGTGTTCCAGGCTCCTGTAAGGTGGGAAACGTTGAGGTGGAAGGAGTGTTAGATGCAAAAGTCCCACAGGCAAATGGCCTCCTGACACAGTGTAGACGAGCACGCTCCTCCCTGTCTGTTGACGTAAAAATGGCTGCAGTGTTGTCCGTGAGCATTTGTACAACTTTGCCTGTGATCTGAGGTAGGAACACCTGGCATGCTAAGTGGATCGCCCAGAGCTCTCTGACATTTATGTGCAAGAAGAGTTCTTCCTGAGACCACAGGTGCTCGAGGTGAGCCCCGCAACCTATATCAAATAGGACCAATATCAGGGATACTGAAGGTTGGGGGCTGACAAAGAGAATGCCCGCACCCACTGATCAGGGATCCCTCCACCAGTCGAGGGATGCAAGGACCAGGGCAGGAACTGTAAGCACCAAGTCCAAGTGCTGAGGGTTCGGTGAGCACACTGAAGCCAGCCAAGTTTGCAGGGGTCTCAGTGCACACAGCCATGTAACCTAAGAGTTTGAGACAAAAATGGGCTGTCGTGACTGGGTGGGCCTTGACCTTGGATATCAGAGCCTGGGATGAAACCTCTGGCAGGTAGAATTGAGCACTACCCAATCAAATCTATCCTCTGGACGGGGATGAGAGTTGACTTCTGCTTGTTTACCAATAGGACCAGGGCATGGAAGGTAGCTTGGACCAATTTGAGCCTGGCTTTCACCTGAGCCTCAGATTGGCCCTTGAGGTATGGGTAGACTCGAGGGCCTTGCCTTCTGAGGAAGGCCACCACTACTGCCATGCATTTTGTGAAAACAGAAGGGTCTGGTTTACGATGAACCTAAAGAACCTTCTGTGGCACCAGAAGATGGAGATGTGGAAATAGGTGTCTTTCAAGTTGAGGGTCCCCTGGATCCAGGGAGGGAACAATGGAGGCTAGGGAGACCATGCAGAACCTCAGCTTCTTGAGATAACTGTTGAGGCGACACAGGTCTAGGATGGGTTGAAGAACCCCCTTTGGCCTTCAGGATTAGGAAATAGTGGGAGTAAAATCCTTTCCCTCTTACGATCTGAGGCACCTTCTCCACAGTCCCTACTTTCAAGAGGGCTTGTACCTCCTGGATTAGAAGTTGCTTGTGAGAAGGGACCCTGAAGAGAGATGGTAGTGGGGGTGGGAGGAGTGAAAGATGAGGGACCACACCGGGCTGAAGTAGGAAAACTGGTCTAAAAATAAAAGGGGGGAAGGATCCAGTATGGGACTTGATATAATGCCCTCAGGCACCAAAATTTCTGCCTGGATTCTCCCAGATATTTATGGTAGCCCGGTAGTGAGATGGAGGTGGAGGGGCTGAGTTGATGACCCCCTGATCTGTTTTTTTAAACAGGTCCTGGTGAGGTAGAGGAGCCGAGAAGCAGGACAGTTGTTGAAGTTTGAAATGCTTCATCGAAGGTCCTGGGGAGTAGAGGACCAGGGATCTGAGTGTAGTCCTGTAATCTTTCAGACCATGGAGTTTTGAATCAGTCTGCTCAGAGAAGAGGGAGGTTTCCCTCAAATGGAAGATCCTGAATGGATTGCTGAACCTTCAGAGGCAACCCTGAGGATCGGAGCCAGGAGCACCTTCTCATGACTATAGCCGATGCCATTGTTCTGGCCGCCATATCAGCTGCATCCAGGGCCACCGGGAAGGAGGCCCTGGCTATGGTCTTCTCTTCCTCCAACGGAGCAGAGAACTCTTGCCTGGACTCCTGGGGCAATGAGTCCTTAAACTTTGCCATAGAGTCCCAGATGTTATAGTCATACCTCCCGAGCAAGGCCTGCTGGTTGGAGATGCAGAACTGTAACCCAACAGTAGAATAAATCTTTCTAACAAACTGGTCCAGTTTTTTTGAGTCCTTTGGCTTGGGGTGTCGCACCTTGCAGCCCTTGCCTGTGTCTTTCGTTGGTCACTGTGACCACAAGGGACCTGGGAGGGGGGGTTGGGAAAATAGGTGTTCATACCCTTTGGCAGGAACATAGCACTACCTCTCTGCTCTCTGCCCTGGGCTTGGTACCGGAGTCTGAGTCAGATGCCATGTGGTGTGGTAGAGGAGCACGTCTCTCGCACACCACTGAGTGTGAATGGCTGGAAGATGGTCCAAGAACCGGGGGGAAACACCACGGATTCCAAAATGATAATTGGACCTGCATAGACCACTGTCCTCCACGCCAGGTGCCTGGGGAGGGGGGGAGACGGGACGGGACACCTGCACCAAGATCCCGTGGGATGTATATCGAATACTGATAGTGGCCCCTTGATTGGGTGAGTTCTCAAAGTTTTCACAGTTCTTTGTCTTTTCTTTCTGGTTTCTGAGCTTTTAATGTGTACTTGGGTCATGTTTGCAAGCTTTTCTCTGCAACCTATGAAGTCTAGAAACTTACTTTAAAAAAAAGGCTGAGATTTTCGTAAGTTCAACTTTACATTGTAACAATAGCAGTAGCTATATTGCCTTCTCTATTGTAACATATTATAACCATAAAACTTAGTAAAAACATATCCAATATGAAATATTAGAGTACATTATCAACAGCCAGAAACTCTGTGTTCAATTAAAAAAAAATACAGCCAACATTCAAGAATAAAAACCATATTAAAAAATAAGATGAAAAAAGAAAAGAAAATCTGAATAGTGAAATCAGTTAAACCATGGCATAGGCCCCCAAAACAGGTGAGAGAAGCCCCACTGCTTGAATCATTTAAATGTGTACTGGACAAATCACTAATGTACACACCAGGAAACAATCCAGCAATTACCTAAATGGTGTTTTCTATCTCTAACTTATATGATTACACAAAAACATATCCAACTCCAGACAGCTTTATTATATTGGTTCTCAACCTTCTTCCATATTGTGATCAACCAAGGCTCCCTGTCCCAGAATAGTGGGGACCACCCTCCCATTTAGCAATATGAGAAGGCTGGGTGGTTGAGATACATGAAACTTTTGTGTCCCTCAGGTTGAGTAAACTACAGCAGTGGTTCTGGTGACCCCTTTCACATAGCAAGCCCCTGAGTGCAACCCCCCTTATAAATTAAAAACTTTATACTTTAAAATATATTTAACACCATTATAAATGCTGGAGGCAAAGTGGGATTTGGGGTGGAGGCTGACAGCTTGCGACCCCCTCCCATTTAATAACCTCAAGACCCCCTGAGGGGTCCCGACCCCCCGTTTGAGAACCCCTGAACTACAGTGTCTTGCATGCATGTGTGTGTGTTTGGAGTCCTATAACTAGACTTGGCAGAATTGAATTTTTATTTTTTATAACTAGGATTTTTTAAGATTATTGATTGATTTAAATTTCACAGATATGTAAAAGTATGGGGCTTTAATTAACCTTTTTTTTTTTTTTTTTTTACATTTTCAGTTGAACAAAATTATGAGACCATCAACATAACGTGTCAAAATATACACAGTAAATAACCTTAAATCAAACTCGAGTAAGTGCTCAAGCAGCATTTTTCTTACTCTATCTATAAATTTTGATTATCACTGATGGAAATATTTTTTCATCAGTTTCTGCATGTATGGTGAAATCAACAATTACTGACATTTATCAATAAAAATCTAATCCTTCCAAGCCTACCTATAACTGATGGTATTTATGAGGCGGAGAGATTAAGATCAGTTCCAAAAATAAAATCTCTCCCAGACTAATGCCTTTTAAAGAAGAGTAAATATCTGTATGTAAGTTTTGTTATATGTTGGGGGGTGGGAGATGGTGGATGTTCTTCCATGGTATGGAATAATGGTATAACCATCTAGTTTGATTAGTATTCCCTTTATACAGAGACTATCACAAAGAGTCAATGCTCTGTTCATCATACATAATTAATTTTGTAACTGATGAAATGATGATTTTGTTTATTATTTATGACAAATAGAGATTTGCAGTCATTTAACATGATGCATGGTGTCATTTTGACATGAAAGGTGATCTTTTTTTCCCTCTTTTGACTATTCTACCTATATTATTTCTTCCCTTGGCATTAGAAATCCTTATCACTTATTTAATTTGCAGAAAACAGTGGTACAGAGTATGTGTGAACAAAGGTTCAATAAATGTTTAGCAGGCTACTTTAATCTTCATAAATGCTAGAAATAGTTAATTCATTGACATTCATGTTAATGTCAAGTGCCAGCCAGAGTGGGAAAGTGTTTGAAAGTAATCCAGCCTGAGCATTCTGTTACACACTATATCCACTGCAATACAGTCCCATTATTAGCAAGTTTGTCATTGAAGCCAGGGACATGCTAATAATTTTGTCTAAGAAAAACCACATCAGACCAAGATTTTTTTCTAACGACAGAGGGTGAATGTAGACATTCTGACTAGATACATTTTCTCTTACATGATAAAAATTCAAAAGCTCTGTAAGACTTACTGTTTTTAATGCAAAGCAAAGTTTGTCATGCCTGAGTGTCATATTAGTTGATGCAAAGCAAAGATTCTGAAGTATGAGAGCTAATAACAGTATTTAGATGGCTTTGGTAAGTAAAGGCAAGTTGATGTAAAATGAGTGAACTAGCTTAGTTGTAAGTCTGCACGGTATTAAGACTGTAACTCCATGCACTGAGCATATTTTAATGATGAATTTACTTCTTAAGCCTGAGGGAAAGTGAAAATAGAAGTCTTCTTAAAAGAGCTTGATGAACAGCTCAGGAAAAAACAACAACCTCAGTTTGTAGGAATGCAAATTTGATCTGCACTACTAAAGTTTGGATTCTGAAAATCTGCTGCTGTTTAACATATTTCCATTTCATATCCTGTAATTATTCTTGAATATCCCAGTGCCAAACTGAAGCAAACGCAGGTGTGCCCTCAGCAGAAATAGTACATCATATTCCTTCCTGCCTTGAGGCACACACCAGGGTTTTTGGAAAAGGTAAACTTTATAAAAACTGGGAACTTTTTAGATTTATTCATTCAACTCATGAAAAGTTCAGACTTGAGTGAGATTATAACTAATATCTACATACAAGGTCAGCAGTAAGCATGATATCTATGTAACTCATAGCCAATATTACAGCTGGTTGCACTACAGACGTTTTCAAGCCTTAATCAAAGTGAAACTCAGACAAACTCATCCACCTGAGATTCAGGTAAAGGTATTTGTTGCTTTAGCAGAATCACTAATAGCAGAGTCGAAGCTTACAAGCATAGGGCATGGCTTCAGGTTTTAGATTCCAGCTGAGCTCCTCTGGACTTCTAATTGATCTACAACAGTTCCTAGGATTTTTATATTATATCCTCCTTGGAGGAGGATTAAGCTACAGTCAACTAAGGTCAATTTACTTCTGAATGAGAACATACACACAGAGTTTTAACACACTTAAGGCCACATCTACACTATGGGGACTATAGCTGCATAGCTATGATGCTGTAGCTCTGCTGGCATAACTGCATGGTATAGACACAGCCTCCAGAGACGGAAGGGGCTCTTCTGTCACTCTAGGAACACCAACCCCAAGTTTCTTCCGTAGACTAGCTATGTCTATACTAGGGGTTAGGTCAGCATAACTATGGTGTCAGGGGTGTGGGATTCTCACATCCCTGAGCTAAATTAACCTAAATTTTAAGCATAGACCAGACTTACTTCACAACTTCAGTTGATTTGTCTCAACTTTCCTAAGTATATCTGTGTAGACAAGCCCTAAGAGCTCATCAGCTACTGAACTAACATTCCCACCTCATTTTATTACTCATTCTTTTTTGTCAACCTGTTGGCAAAAGTGACTCATTTTCAATTCCTGACCCAAGTTCATTTTTTCTTCCAGAAAATCATCTCCTGTCAGTACTATACATCAGTCATTTCATTTGTATAAATTCAAAGTAGTATTATAAAAGCAAGCTTATAATTTTTTTGCAATGATAATATGCACCATATTTACCTCTGCAATCCACATCTGGGAAACAAAGGAGAAAGGCCATAGCTGTCTGATTTTTAATTATTTTTCTTTAAGGCTTTTAGAATCTAGATTTCTCGTTGTCAAAATGCATCACTACAAAAATTGCTACTGAAAAATACGACAACTAGTGCTTTTTAACTGTAATTTCAAAAAGGCAGAATCATGTAATAGATTGTCTTTTTCACTCTCTTTACCACTTCATTTGCTTTTTAAGCCTTTCTAAAACCAAGAGATGAAATACGTCAGACTTTGTTTATATAAGATTTCTTACCCAATACAATGACTACAAAGAAAAATGTAGTTTAAAAATAGGATGGCAAGTACTACTGATTATAGTGCTATTAAATTAAGCAGTTATGGGTTATCCCCAAAAGCTAAGAAACAATAATTACTAATATACGTAGAAAGGAGAAATGGAAAACAATACAAAACAAAGCAAACAAAAACACAAAGGGCTTTGTAAAACACGGATACTTTTTTATGCTGATCCACCGTGTGAGAGATTTTAATCTCTCGACCCCATGGGACTATTGCAGCAAAACAATATTTCAGTTTGTCAAAGATAAAATGAACTATGCATTAATTTCACTGTTCTGTCCATTCACTTTGCCAGCAGGGACAGAGCACAATTTTAAGATAAGAGCTCTTCATAACAAGTCCAACTCTGAGCAGCTCCTAACCTCATCAGAGTTTAATGAGACATTCAATCTAAGAAATAAATTAACTGACAATCTGGGATCATGTTTAATGAAGCGGGTATCTGTAGAAGCTCTTGATAGTGATAGCCTTTTTATAATCTATGCAGAATAAGGCAGGAGACTTTTATCAATCATCTGGGACAAAATGGCACTCTGTGGAATAGAAACTATTGAACCTTGGAAACTCATGATCTCAATCATGATCCAGAACTAGCTTCTAGTCTTCTTGACACCACAAATGCTTACACATCTTACAAAGGCTAATGCTAATTTCATATATCATTGTCTTATTGCTATCTGAAAAAATATAGTATATTTTATACAGATTTCAAAAAGACGTACAGATTAAAACAAAAAACAAAAAAACAAGCAAACAGAAACTCAAACTGGAAAACTGTAACAGAGCAAATACAAAACTTTCAAAATCTAGAAACAGGAAAAGCCTGAGTTAAAAAAAAAAAAAAAAAAGAACAACCCATGACACGAACTATGGTTTTTTTTTTAAATTTCACACAAATTATAGTGATTGCAGAGTAGGATAAGGAGATTTCACTTAAATATCATGCACCAAAAACTTGTGACAAATTGTATTGAAAAGGTTGTGTCATTAGCGTACGATGTAGTGAAATGAAACCACTGCCCACTCGGCCTGAAAGACAAGTCATTACAAACAGTGGCAGAATATGTACTATAAGCATCAATCCTAGCCTTTCTTGAGCTCATGGAGACACACTAACACTTACGCTCCTAAAACCAAGTCAATGTGTTAATGTAACCAAAATAGAAATGTGTGAAGGTAATTGTACTTAAGACCATCATTTATAGTGGTTTCACAGAATAGGTCTCCTTGCCACAAATTACATATTGGAAACGGTCCAAGAATTAAGGAACCATATACATGTTCTGGGCTGGGACTATGTTACAAAGACAATTAACTTAGCTCACTATTTAGCTATAACCTTATGTCTTTCAAAAAGAGGCACAATATTTTGGCTCAGAGATGATTTAGAAGTGTGATAGAGTCCTAATTTCTTCATTTGTGTGGTTTTATTAAAGCTAACTGTATTTTAATACAATTAAATAGTATTTCAACCATGTTTATCTTGACATATTTCACCGGATATTTGCTAATACTGGTTTGTGTAATTTCAAATGAACACCAACATGTTTTCATGTAGAATGACATACTAAAATACCAACTGAAGAAACTGACACATTCTAAGTTTACTGGTATGAACAGTGAAAGAAAATCACAAACTACATGGGACCTAAGTATTTATTCAAAACATACATGGGGGCACCCGTCCCCAACACCACACACTTCCATAGACCTTATGTTGAAAAGGAACTAGCAGCTTTCTTCCATCCCCAAATTCAGGTATTTTGACAATTTTAAAACCTAGTCCCTTTTTCAAAAATATCAAATTGATTTAAATTTATATTAATTATTTATTGAAAGAAAGTGTTGTATGCAGAACTAGTTAGCCAAATGGACCAATGAGACACAGACTTATTCACCAACAAGTGAGAAGAAGTTCAAACGTGCCAAATAAGTATGACCAAAAGACAGAATGTTGATAGTCTACATCTCAGTCTAGCTCCCAGCAAACATATTCATACTGGGGGAAAACCCCCCACCAAAACCCACAAAATAAGATCACAACTGATCATAGTCACCTTTGTTAGCAGCATTAGTAGGGGAATGAGTAGCGTAAGAGGGCACAGAGACTTAACCATAATGTCCATTTTACACCTGGTGATCCCTCCAAAACAGTTGAGACACTTTAATAGGGAAATATGTTTACACTGCTCCATCATGCTTTACCTCTAATCTGTGAATTAATAGAAGTTTCCATATCCATGGCTGTCAAAATGTCCCTTTCACAAGACCATAGTTCACTCAAAAATAATAAAAAAATGAAGAGAATATAGAGTTGAATGGGTGCGTTTTTCTCAATGATCTCTGAGTGAAAGTCCTTTACAAGACAGAAATTTTATCATTATACGTCCTGAGTACACTTCAGTAAATTTCATGAAAGGTTAGTAAAGAGACTGTAATAACAACACTGTAGTTGAGGCAGATTTATTAAGCACCCTGCTTTTTAATAGATTCACATCATACCATGATGAAATTTGGAATACTAGATGCCAGTCTAGATGCAAATATATTTACAAAACATTACAAAAATTGTCATGAGTTTCAAATGCATTTTTTCAAATTCATTCATTAATAAAATAGTGAATTAAAAAAAAACCCTGTCATTTGTTTTATGACTGAATAAATGAGCTGGAATTGCTTATTAAGGAGACATGTCAGGTCTTCTATTTTGGAAATAAAATATCTATGATTGTGTGTTGTTCATGTGTAAATCTACTCTATAGGCATGTATTCTGTATTCTTGTATTTTAAAATAAAATAATGACAATTTGGTGATAGCTCATTTCAGAACCACCTTGTAAGAAAAATGGAACTTAGTACTGCATATGGCTAGAGTCTGTCTTACGGACACTACCTCGTGTTGCCTTTAAATATTGCACACACACCCCTCCAACCCCCCCCCCCCCCCCCCCCCCCCCCCCCCCCCCCNGTCTGCTGCAACTCTCCTGCACACAGAGGATATAGGATAATTTCACCTCCCATTGAAGTGCTCTACTCTGCAACCAACCAGCTCTGTCTTCATTTTCTCTGCACCCTTCTCTGCTGCTAAAAAACACTCCCTACAGAGTCATTCTGCTACTGTGATTTGTCTCAGTCCCTGTGTAGAGGAATACATACAAATGTCAATACATACTATGTGTATATATACTACATGCACATTATATTTATATGTATTATATGTATATACACAAAGACACACACACGTTTCTGTGTATTTATACAACCACACACAGAGAAAGAGAAACACGTATATATACGGGCAAGCTGCCAATGTGCCACTTCTCTCATTGTTTCAGAATTTCTATGCTTTTTGAAAGGTAACAGCTTTCTGGTCTTTTCAATTTGTTGAAGTGAGAACCATACTCCCAGAGGTGTAAAGAATCGTAGACAACCTTTCAGAATCATTTAAAGCCAGCATTCAAGAGAAGGAGCAGGGGCTGTTATACAGCGTTTTCACATCGGTGTTTCCCCCTAACTCTGTTTTTAAAGAACTCTATTAGCCCAAGGGATTAAGGGAGTTGAAAAGTGGTTTAGACTTCTATTGCTAAGTGAGTTGGTTCAGCTGCCTCAATCTTGTATTTCCCAGCTGAATAGTAGCACATCAAGGCCACCTAGATTGTCCTCCAGCTCCATCTTACGATCCTTATACTGCAGTGAGATACTCAAAATTAATGCCATATACAATAATGTCCATTGTCTTTTCAGAGAAAGAAATGTTCTTCAGATGATTCACATAAACCTGACACTCTCACCATAGCTTAGTGCTATAAAGCCATCTAAGTGATGCAGACATAATTGGCTTGTTTCAAAATTCTGAATAGCCTTTAGATCACCTAACATTTCACATAAATTAGAAGACAGTCAGGACTGGAAAACAAAACAAAAAACAAAGAATGGGAAACAAAAACAAAATAATTTACACGATTTATATAACTGTCAGAACAGGTATCTTTAAAAAAAGAATCTTTTGCTCTCTATGACCCACATTAATTACTTTAATATTAAGCTATAAACAAAGAAATAATTTTAGACTTAGTTTAAATATTAAATATTAAGAAATTGTCAGTGGTTGTTCATGTATTCTATTAAAATTTGTAATGCACAAAAACTATTTTACCATTATAAATAATATTTCTTTTAGTGATTGAAAATGAAAACTAGCTGAGATGAAAAACAAGAACTCATTTATTCTGTTAATTATAGGTTTAAAATGAATGCATAAAGAAAAAAATGAAAGATAAACAAACGTATACTATTAGGCCACCTAATCCATTACCCAGCTAGCTGGCCATTTGCTCTTCAGACAAGTGAGAGATATGGATAAGAAACAATGATCATACACAAGAAGATAATGTGACCCACACACCTCCTGGGTGTGGTGTTCTGTCCCATCTAGTGGCACCAAGATCACTTGAGAGAGAGAAAGAGAGAGAGATTGAGTCTGCTCTACAGCCTTACCTAACAGTCAGTTGGCTTTTAGCTCATGCGGTAGAGCAGGAGTAGGCAACCTTTCAGAAGTGGTGTGCCGAGTCTTCATTTATTCACTTTAATTTAAGGTTTCGCGTGCCGGTAATACATTTTCACGTTTTTTAGAAGGTCTCTCTCTATAAGTCTATATTATATAACTAAACTATAGTTGTATGTAAAGTAAACAAGGTTTTCAAAATGTTTAAGAAGCTTAATTTAAAATTAAATTAAAATGCTGATCTTAAGCTGCCAGCCTGGGGTTCTGTTCACCTAGGCCTGCAGCGGGTTGAGCGCGGCCTGCGGCCGGGACGCCAGCTGGCATGGGGCTGGCAGCTGGGACCCCAGACCTGGGGGGGAGGGGGGGCAGGGATGAGGGCTGTGGGGGTGCAGGGCAGAAGGCTGGANTGCTCCCAGCCCCCTGCCCTGAGCGGCTCAAGGCAGGGGGCTGGAAAGGATATGCCCTGTTCCACCCGCTTCCCCAAGGCCTCGTCCCTACCTCTTCTCTGTCTCCTCTACGGAGCAGCGAGCACGCTGCGGCTCGGCTCTGCCCCCTTCCCCCCGGCGATCAGAAAGCACCACGCTGGGGGAAGAAGCGGGGGAGGGGGAAGCTTGGCTGCTGCAGGACCAAGCTTCTGCCTCCTGCCCCCGCAGGGGAGAGTGGTGGGCGGGGGGGCTGAGTGGGGCTGGGACTGGCAGGCAGCGGCGTGCCACCCAAAATCGGTAGAGGCTCATGCACTAAACTCCAGAGGTCCCAGGTTCGATCCTGCTCGCCAACTACTGGGGTCTATCGGGGACACATGATCACTAAATATTATATTGTACATTCCATACTTCAAATATGAACACAACTGTATTCAGTGACTGATACATATTTGTAACATCATTCAGCATGTTGCACATAACACAGAGTACCACTGCAGCACAGAGGTACCATCCATTGTATATTTTATAGTGGAATATAGTACCTCTTTATAGCTACCTTAATGGAAACCAGAAACACATTGCAAAGCCAAGTAGAACTATTGCATTTTGCAGCTGACTCAGGATCTCAGGACTTGTTTAGGTGATAAAAATTCAATTCTGTATGAAATAGATCTATAATTTAGCAGGGATGATACCAAATGTATTTCTTTCATACCAAACTGTGTTTCTCAGCTGACTCACAAATTAGCTTCCCCATGACAGTTTTTAACAAGACAGAGACCAAAGTAAAGTGATAACTAAAAAATATTGAAATGTTGATTATTAATTATTATTTGTATTGTCATAGCACCTAGAACCCCCATTCATGGACCTGCACCCCATTGTGCAAGGCGGGTTACAAACAGAGAAATTAGCGAAACAATGTGATTCGTATTAAGTTTAGCTAAAGATTCAAGGGTCTTAATAAACCATTTTTATCCTTTAAGATTGCTTACGTATTTGGCATCTTTTTTAAGATCTCAGTATAAAGATTAGTTAATGATAAAACTGCAAACAGTTGTGCTGAGTACGGTCTAGATTCCATAAAGTTATAAATAATAAAATGTAATTCTCAGGAATATTAGACCAATCAAACTATATCAAAAGTTGTTTGTTTGCTGTATCTTAGAAATTCTATCTTGGAATTTACCAATAACAAAATATGAATGACAATTTGCTTTCATAGACCATTAAATTCTCCCTAACTTTCTTCTCCACTGCCCCTAATTAAGAGGGCAGAACAGTAACAGACATTTTGATAGGGGTGTGTGTGTGAGGGACAAGACACCATGAATTGCTGATCTGAATGGGGCATGAGTGGCTGTCAATGTGGTTATGCATGTACATATATAAACATTACTCAAAAAATGTAGTTACCTAATGCCAGGCCTGGAATAATAATGTGGACTGTACTAGGTGCACTTCCACAGGGCCCCCAACTTGTGGGTAGGAAGAGACCATCAGGCCCCTCCTCCAGCAAATAAAAAAACCTTCAATCCAGGGGTGGAGTGGGGAATTGCACAGCCTGAAAGATGTAGCCAGAGTCAATGGGCCGGAGTGAGGAGCTGGGGCAGCCCTGAAGGACAGGCGTTGCTGAGGGGTGAGTTGCAGGGTGGGCTCACTTTCCAATCCCAAGGACTTCCCACCTACCTCCCACCCCCAAGTTATGGAAGGTGCAGAGTGGGGCAAGTGCTGGAGTGCACAGTGCCCCAAAATTCTTGAATCTGGCCCTGCCTAATATTCTTGCGTTTAAGGCATTCACAAAGGCATTAAGGCAGTTTCAGAAATCTCAACATTACAAGTTGTGGAAACTGAAAGAATGATGGAAGTCACTGTACAGTATGATGTTAGCTTTTGAATATGATGGAAAACACCAATCTTCAGATGCTATTATGGAAAGAACACTCATAGATGCAGGCACTAAATTTAACATGCAAGAAGGCACAATCTATTTAATTTCCACTAACGTGCCAGGTTTGGTAAAATCTTCTTCAGCAATTTAAACTGTATGGGGTGGAAAACACTGCTACTTTTCTTTGTACAAAGAACAGATTCACCCACTGCAATATTTAGGGACTTTTTCATTTGGCTGGGAGTAGGATGATGAAGAGGAGAAAATCAGATTACACAAACTCCTCTCAAGAATGTTTTAAATCTTTATACTTGTAAATGAACAAATAAATAAGACAATGATTGACAATGCACGTGGAGTGTTTTATTATGATTTGCTGTGCTATAATATAAAATGATCATCTTAACCAAAGCACATTCAGATACCTGTACACTTAAGTCCTTAAAACGTATATGGCAAAAGGAAATCTACTTGTATAGTAATAATATAGTATATTTGTGTGCGTATGTCTTCCCTGCTCAAGAGTGCGGCTGCAGACTACAAAAAAATCCCTAATACCTCCACACCAGTATGAATCTTTTATCAGCTACCATTAGTAATAGAAAATAAATTAAAAACAAAAACAAAACCAATGAAGAGTATAAATTAATTTTGTGATGGACATGGCAAAAGGATAAATAAATTATATTCTCTAGGTAGCAGATATTGTATATTGCTCATTATGGTTCATTTTTGCCATAGCTTGTGCCAATAAGCAAGGCACCAAATGGCTAAAAATCAGTGTTTCCCAAACAGAAAATGTGTGGTTATGGTTAGGGCCCTACCAAATTCACAGCCATGAAAAATGCGTCACGGACCGTGAAATCTGGTCTTTTGTGTACTTTTACTATATAGATTTCACGGGGAAGACCAGCATTTCTCAAACTGGGGGTCCCGACACAAAAGGGGGTTGCAGGGGAGTTGCAAGGTTATGAGAGGGGGGGAGGGTGTCACGGTATTGCCAACCTTACTTCTGCGCTGCCTTCAGAGCTGGGTGGCTGGAGAGCGGCAGCTTTTGGCCAAGCACCCAGCTCTGAAGGCAGCGCCCTTCCAATAGCAGCACAGAAGTAAGGGCAGCAATACTATACCATGCCACCCTTACTTCCGCACTGCTGATGGTGGCAGCACTGCCTTCAAAGCTGGGCTCCTGGCCAACATCCACTGCTCTCCAGCCACCCAGCAGCAGCGCAGAAGTAAGGGTGGCACTACCACAACCCCCCTACAATAACCTCGTGACACTCCCCCCCGAACCACCTCCTTTTGGGTCAGGACGCCTACAGTTACACCACCATGAAAGAGTCATGGGAAGTTAAGGGGCAGTAAAACTGCCAACAAAATGGGAGACATCTAAAGACTTGCCCTGGGAACTGTGACTTCATTCAGAATGTTGGAACTGCACTCAGTGTGGTCTCTAGGATAAATAGGTATGGAACAGCTAAAAGTCACCTGTTGAGCTAGTTCTTCAGGTAGCCTATTGCACAACAGATGTTGGTGCTTGCTTCCATATGGGATAAGAAAGAGTTTATGGCCATGTTTAGAGTAGGTTTATGCAGGCACAAATAACTCCTTCAGCTCAATCTTCCACCTGGATTTTGTCCAGAGACACACATTTTTCTTACTTATATTTTTGGCCCAACAACTGAACCATAATAATATTTTTTAAAAGATTTACTGTGGATTAGTGTGTTTGTACCTAATATAATAACCCCCTCAAACTGCATATCAATAAAAACTCACCCCTCTCCTGGGGTATCTTTTGTTCAGCATTCTCCTCAGGCTCAGCTGTTGCCAGGAGTCCTACCTTAGGACTGCTCAATCCACACCTTAGGTCCTCTTTCATCCAAGAACCACATTCCTTATATCCATATACCCAATAAGTGAACAGAACTTACATAATCCTTTTCTAGAAGGATCATCATTTGCTAATAAGATGAGATGTTTCAAGCAAACACTCCAAGCATGTTACAGCTATATAATGTCCCATAATAGACAGGCTCCAATCTCTTGTAAATATTTTACATTTGTTATTCCTTTGGGTAGATCCTTACACTACTTCATCAGTCCTACAATACTCCCTTAACTAGAAGGTGTTGCTTTTGAGAAGCTTTTAATGATGTATGATTCTATTTTGGCATAGAAGTTAGAGGAATCATCAATAGCTACAACGCATAATTAAGATGATTAGAAGGGGTGATAAGGACAGCAGATCACTGTATTTTCTTAAAGGTCTTGTTGAATAACATGAAGCAAAAAATAACAACATACACGCTATCACATGGAATCAGGATTTATATTACTGTGATGCTGATTCCTTAAGCTACACCAGTGAGCTAAGATTTTCTAAGATGTTACACTTATAAAGTAGTAAGGGAAAACACATACACTGTGGTTGAACAGAAAATAGGTAGCCATGATTAACCTAACTGAATGCTGGATGTCTGAGTTGATAAGAGTACTTGTATGGAGAAACTTCCATTGGCTTAGTTGCAACGATGGCGGTAGAAGTGCAGAGCAAGAAGTGAGGAATGATATCTTCCTCAAATAGTTTTGGGAGAAGTAGTGTGAATTGCTGCTGCTTTTTCTCCTTTGTACTTCACGGAGAAGTAGACAATGTGGTCCATTGTCTGTGACATAACATTATATAGCATGGTTTTCAACCCTCTGGGGGTCCGAAGACTATGTCTAAGGAGTCCACAAAAGGTTGTCGTTACCATAGAACAGTGGTTTTTAATCTGTGGTCTGCAGACCCCCGAGGGTCAGCAGATGATGTCTAAGATTTCCAAAGTGATCCACATCTCCATTCAAAATTTGAAGGCGTCTGTTATATAGTCATACGCCAGAAAACTCTCTTAAGAAGTAAACATATTACAACAGCTCAAAGAATGAGAAAATGAGAAGGAACTAACTGCTCCTTTACCACAATAAATCCATAGAGCTAAATGTAAACTAAAACAGCTCTTCCATCCAATGAGCCTGATGTTTGGAAAGGATGAGCACTTATATCTCTTATTTAAGTCAGTAAGAGTTGTGGATGTCTACACCTGTGAAAATCATGACCCTTAAATTAAGAATTTTATGACTATATGGTCAAGCTTTAGAGGTGCCTATTTCCTTCCATATCAGCATATTATAATAGAACTAAGCAAAAGGAAACTTCCAAATGTTTCTTTGCCTAAGGGACAATTTCCTATATTTGCAACATGCAATCATTTTATAATGGCATCTTTGTCTTTTAATTTGATGTCAGCATTAGACACCAAACATCATTTTGTTAATCAGCTAAGAAAACAAATTGGTAAGCTGTTTCATACAGCTGTAAATCTTTGCAACACGCCCACACTATTTCAACAAAAAGTGTACTAAAGCAATTGGATGTCCTTCTATACTATGGCAAGCAATGTTGGGTAAACAATCAGACCTTTAAAATATGGTTCTTCCTCACTGTTATCAATTTATAGTTGATTTAAAAATTCATATTTGAGAGGCATGATGTTCTACTGCCAATATATGATCAGATTTTTATTTAAACTTGTATGCTACGGAAAAGCAAGATACAATTTTTACACACACACACACACACACACACACACACACACACACACACACACACACACACACACACTACAGCAATGTGAATTAATCACAGGTGTTTAAATATAGCAGAATTTATACATACTAATGGTGGTGGATATCCAAGTTAGCATTATTGGGAACACTTACTAAACAAAAAAAATTAAAAAAAAAAATGAAGCAAAGTGATTGTGTTTCCAACACTAGTAAGTACCTTTAAAAAGCCAGTGTTTCAAATTACTATATTTTATCTGGAACTTGGTGTAGAACTTGATGTCCCAAGTACCAGACACAATCAAAGGTGGAGTGACTAGAAGAGTTAGGTGAATTTTTTCAGGGAAATAGTTGATTTGCTTACAATGCAGCTTCAGGTCACCTGAAGTTTATTTGTGAATTCAAGTTGAATTCACCAAATAGTTGTTTGGGGTGGGGTGGTTTTTTTTTGTATTTTTTTGTTGGGGGGCAGGGAGGAAGAGGGGTGAAATTGCTAGATCCACAAGAGGACTCAGCCACCTTTCTCGAGGAGCAGGTGGTGGCGGTACTGCCTTTATGCCCAGTGGTTAGGGCACTCATCCAGGACGTGCTTATTCAGAGCAAGAATGTGAACTTGGGTCTCCCACAACATAGGTGAGTGCTGTAACCACCAGGCTAAAGGGTATTCTGTGATGGGTATCTCAATCTCTTTTGTTCCACTTTGTATAAATAATATGTTCATTCAACTAGAAACTTGGGGCATGTCTATACTGCAGCTGGGAGTGAGTTTCCCATCCTGAGTAGACTGGCTTGTGGTAGCGGGGCTCACACTAGCTAGTACGCTAAAAATACCTGTGTGGATGTTGCAGCACTGGCAGACACTCAGGCTAGCTATTCAAACTCGGACCATGGGGTAGGATGGATCTGAGCTCAGACGGCTAATCTGAGCTTCAGCCAGTGTTGCAACAGCCAGGAAGCTCTTTTTAGGGTACTACAACAAATCTGTCTACCTGGGCTGGGAGGCTCACTCCCAGCTGCTGTATAGACATACCCATAGTCCCCACCCCTCCCAGGTGAGTGACCTAACCACCAATCTGTAGTCATGCTCACTCTCACTGATCAAATGAACATTTATTATTTATTAACATAAGGTGGAATGCCTTCAAAAGGAGAGCTCCATAGATTCCAATGCCAGAATGGACTATTGTGATCATCTTGTCTGACCTCCTGGATTACACAGGCCATAGAACTTCCCCAAAATAATTCCTAGAGCAGATCTGTTAGAAAAAACATCCAGTCTTGATTTAAAAATGGTCCATGATGGAGAATCCACCATGACCCTTGGAAAATTGTTCCACTGTTATAAATTTATAAATTCAGATAGTATTTCCCATCTGAATTTGTCTAGCTTCAACTGTCAGCCATTTAACTGTAACATGCCTTTCTCTGCTAGATTGAAGAGCCCATTATTAAATATAATTATATACTGTAGTGAAGGCACTCCTTCACCTTCTCTTTGTTAAGTGAAATAGATTGGATCTTTGAGTCCATAAGGAACTGAGGCACGCCCCCCCCCCCCCCCCCCCCCCCCCCCCCCCCCCCCCCCCCNGCTAGGAAACTCTCCTCTGATGTGAGAGACCTGCATTCAAGTCCTTGCTCCAGAACAAGGATTCAACCCTGGGTCTTTGTGACAAAGAAGGTACATCTACACAGCAGCTCAAGCCCAACCCCCCCTTCTGTCTGCACATCAGCTGTGTTAACCTAGGGTCCCAGGACCCTGCAGGATTGGATGATCTGAGTCTGGGTTACACTGGGGCCTAGGGTCAGAGCCCTATGGCTTTCCTGTGTGCACGCAGCCCCAGCTTGGCTTGGGTCGAGAAGTCCTCCAGATGTATCCCAGAGTTCCTTGGGGCAACTTCTTTAGTCCTCATCCTCTCTATGCCAACAATCTGTGGTGCAGTCTAATGCAAACCTCCCTTTGCAAACGACAGCAGTTCAGATCAGTGTTAACTTCTTGTCTGCAAGCACACTATCACACAGCCTACAGGGTTTTCAATGGATACAGATTAGAGGAAGCTTTTTTTTGCAAAGAGAGCTGCTTCCTGGTCACAAGAGCACTGCCAGATTTGGGTTCATGCTGCCCAAGCACATGCAGGACTGGGCTGGGCAGGGGAGCCCAGGAGCAAGGGTCAAAGAGCACAGTGGGGATTGCACAGCTGCCCTGTAGGGAAGGTAAGTGGCAGAGCTCCCGGCTCAGCATGGCCGGGGGAGAGATGACACCCCAGTATCCTGGCTGCTCCCCCTCCCTACAGGGCATCGGCTTGGTCCCTGCTCCGCTCTCTGTTCCCCATTGTCCTCCCTGGGGTTGCGTGCATGGAGGTGCCCGGGCAGCGTGCACTGTGAGGGCAGTGAGTGGGAGCCAGCCCCAAAACTTCCCCATAGCCTCCTGGGGATCCCTTATCCCTGCCTCCTGGGGTGCGGCGGGGGCAGAGATAAAGGATCCCTGGGAGGTGCTGGAGCACACTGCACCCCCAAACCCTGGGGATGCACTTCACTGCTCCACAGTCGGCAGCAGCCAGGGTGTGTGTGTGTGTGTGTTTTATCTCTGAAAAAAACCAGACAAATTAAATAAATAAAAAGGCGAACAAACAAAAACACCTTTATTGAACATGCCATTTAAAAGTTAAGAATTGCAAAGTTTCATTGTAATAGTTTGACAGCCCTCGAAACTGATGTGCTAATTATCCTCAGGTGCACATGGGCATTTTCCTGCCAATGTGACTCAGCCTAGAGGTGGAGAGCCCAATTTGCAGATTAGATGGTAGTTCAGTACAAAGCCTTCTTAAAACTGCAGTCATTCTACTGAGACAGCCACCAAAGGAGCTAATTATGCAGTTTATGTACTTATGTGCTCCTTATGAGCACCTGAGTCCCATCAATAGCACAGTCACAGTTAGGAAACAGGGTGGGCAGTAGAGTTTTCCCACAGTGCAACACATTCCTAAGGCTAGACTGTCAACACTGGGGTGGGGGGGGGGGGACTCTAGGCACTCTGGGATAGGGTTACTTTGACTCAGGTCTGTGCACTGCAGTGTGGACGCCAGAGCCCTAGGTTTGAGCACCGGTCAGAAAATCCTTAAGCTAGGGTTAAAATGCAGTGTAAACACTCAACCCTGACATGAGTCCCATTAACCCTAGGCTTACATTGCTGTATTGACATACACAGAGGCTCCTTTTCAAAGGGTTCCCTGTTCCTTGCAAACAACTCTTACTTCGGACCTGACAAACTCACTGCACCAAACACATGTCTTACAGGATATTTTTTCATAGAGTTACATGTAAGGTATTTACACAAAGCTTATAACTTGTAAAGAGTCCATCACTGCAAAATGTATGTACAGATATGTATTTATAGTGAAAATATGCTTTATGGACTTTGAATAAAAATAGTGACCAGGTGTAATGTGTCTTGGTGATGACCCATCCAATCAAATGGGAGCTGCAAACCTAGTCAGCTGGCGAGGTTATGCAAGGTTCTGTTGTCTACACTGACCACAATCCAGAACAGTCTATAGAAAATCATCAAAGACAACTGCAAATGATCAAAACCATTTAGAGGTGAAAGGGAATATAAGGCCGTGGCTACACTCAAAACTTCAAAGCGCTGCCATGAGAGCGCTCCCGCGGCAGCACTTTGAAGTGCGAGTGTGTGGTACTCCACCTCCACGAGGGGATTAATTTACACTGGCGCTGTACAGCGCTGTAACTTGCTGCGCTGGGGGGGGGTGTTTTTTCACACCCCTGAGCGAGCAAGTTGCAGCGCTGTAAAGCGCCAGTGTAGCCAAGCCCTTAGAGTCTGGATATCACAGGAGAACGAGTCAAAGGGTCTTGGGGATTGGGGTTAACCTTTTGTTAATTTACAAGGCAAAGTTAGGGCTGGCATAGCCCAAAGGAGAGTGCTTGAATGGCTGAAAGGCTAGTGGAGCTGACAAGCAAGACTCCCTCTTGCTGGAGACAGGGGGTAACAAGATGACTCAGTCTTGGGTGCCTTGAGAACTGTCGCAGTCTCCCATATCCCCGATGAGTGCCCTAACTACTGGGCTATTGACTAATGAGGGGTGGCAATACCATCTCTTCCTCTGTTTTGTAAATCTAGCTCTTCATTTGCTTTGCTTTTTCAATGAGAAGATTCACGATCAGGGTTGTAGGATTAAACTCTACCTATCCACAATGGAATAAAATAACATACTGCAACATACATTTCATTGTAAGCCTACTGATAAGTGGTAACTGTTTAATAAAGTAGGGGTCTATTACACTGAAACACTTATTTCTTTAAAGCATGGAAAAGTAAAAGTTTAACAATCTTGTACTTTAGGATTTTTGGGGGGGGAAGTGGGGGTGCTAAAGGACATTAATTACATCCCTACAACCTGCCATCAAAATAAGGAATTTTTATAAACTGCTATAAACAGAATTGTTTAATGCCAAATTATACACTTGTGAAAACCCAGCACTTTCCTTCAAATTAAACCTTTAAAGGTTTGTAATTGCAACATACTGTACAACAAAGGACTATTAAATTTATCAAGCCAATGCCTATTCCATTTACTTTGTGCCGGTACAACACGAGTAGCTAAGTAAATGACCACCCCAGCAGTACAGTAAAGGCGGACAAATGGAATGCAATCAATGGCTTTATTAAAAGATACTGCTTGTAAGTAGGACAACTTAGTGAAAACACAAGAACAATATAAGGCCTTAGCTTTCTGACAAGACAAATGCACCTTTAATTTACTTTACTAAAGCAAGAGACAAACCAATAATTAAAAGCAGGTTCACAACCTAATTTAACTGTATAATGAAGGCAAGCGTGTACTGCACAGGCACAGCATCGTTTGGAACACTCACATTGGCAAAAAATAATAATAAAAGAAGCTGACACTTTTAATGTGAGTTATAAATTAGAAGATTGTTCTTTAAACTGTAAGTGCAATACTTGTCTTGACAGACTATTTCTGGAGCTGATGGATACACATGTTAAGATAAGAGGAACTATGATATAGAAAGTTAGCAGATAGCATTTACTATAATAGTGGTATTATGCTTTCTTGGCTCCCTGATTTCCCCCACCCCAGTGCAATTCCACAAACATATTGATTAGCTTTTTCTGAACATTCTCTCTCTCCTTCCTTAATGGTTTAGGCTCCTACATTCAGCCACAGAAGCTCAATGAAAATATTAGGCTTCCACTTCATTAGTGGCTTTCATACTCTTTTTAGCTCTGATGCAAAAACACAAAAGAGCTGTTGTTCTGAAGAGGTTTATATGCTGTGCCTAGCCCCACAGTGTCTTTGGTATTTTTCCAGTGAAGAATCAAAATTTAGCAAATAACAAGTTCCTGTTTTCTCTTCTAATGTATCCAACACTTAGTTCTGAATACAATTACATGAACAATAAACCACCAATAAGACACAGAAAATTCAGAACTAAGGTGGTAACTTGTCATGACCCACTCCCTTCTGACTACATATTTTACTGGAGGACATGTACCAAAGAAGATTATACACTTTTCAGAGACCTTTACAATACCTATGGTGGGGCACAATGAAGTAGGATAGGCATACAGTTTTAGAATCTGAATGTACATTTTCCATTGTCTATAAATAGATAGCTACCAATTTAACTCAAATTGCTTCTGTATGATCTTAATTAACCCACAGAACTAAAAACAAAAATGTTTTTTCTAGTTCTCTACCTCTTTGAAGTAGATTTTCAACAGAATAGTGCAACAGATTTTTGACAGACTTAGTCTACAGGGGACTAGAGACCACTAAATTCTAGATTTTCTAGAGACAAAATAGCAGTGCAGTAATTTGCATTGTATATTATGAAAATTTAATCATGTTTTGACATTACATATCAATACAATCACTATTAACAACATTTTCTAACCATTACCACACTATGGAAACTGCAATACCATCATGTTTTCCTATATTTTGATTAGGTGTATTAAGCTAGTTCAAAATAAAGCATAATTCCAGAATGAGTGTGTCCATACATGGAGTTAATCAGCTTTAACCTGCTTTAAATTCACACCCTAAATGTTGACTTTTTAATACTGACCCTTATAACTTCAATAAATTACTTCCATGTTACTGTGAAAACCACCAAACAGAATGGAGTAGAATTTTCAGCATAAAATTTCTCTTCTGATTGTTGTAACGGAATGGAAACTAATCTGCAGTTTCTTGTATTGGAGTTACCATCATACTGCTAATGATGCTCAATAATCAACAAGATAGCTGTTGAGAGCAATTATGCTCTAAATTTTGTTATATATTTCAAATTATTTCAAAATCATTTTAGACAAACTGAGAATAACTCCTTCAAACTTTGAGAATAAACATGATCTTGTAGCCCTTCAGAAAGACAGTAAAGTCAGCAAGACATTTGATTGCTTCATTGCTTCTCTGAATAGCAAACAGGTTTGTGTATTTAAGGACACTTGCCTGTAGGATCCCTGCTACCTTAATACTCGCATTTACTAACTTTTGAGTGATTGACTTAGCAAACTTCATAAATGTTCTTGTTATCCAGTTTTTTCAGTGTAATTATTTATATTGATCAAAAGTGAGTTGGAAAAAAAAAGTAGTTTTATCCTCCCCCGCATCATATGTTGCCCGATTCCTAGATGGTAAGCTCTCCTGGAAAGGGACCGTGCCTACCCAACTGCCCTCCTCTAGCTCTAAACTGCACTGCTATCATGCTTGTTGGGATCCAGGAGCCATAACCAGGTCCCTGATGGCTCCTTCATGATGCATCTGAGCCAAGTTTGGACACACCTGAGAACCTTACCCATTAGGTTTATCAGTTATTTTTGCATTTGACACATAAGCACAGATCCAGTTTTCATTTCAGATCCAATTAGATTTCAGATGGAAAAGTCTAAACTGAAGCTCATTCTTTGATCAAGACAGTATCAAGCCTCAACCTTGCAAAATGATAGCACATGGGAGAATGCTATGCCTGAAGAGTACTCCATGGAAGACAGTGGGCATGCCTTGAGGGCACAGTAGTCTGTCCACATACTATAAATTGGATAACAGTAGCCTTATAATATACTATAATATATGCATTTTTACAGCATATTTTATTGTGAAAGACTTTGTAGCCGCATGACAACCTGCATACTTAGGCATCAACTAATTGTGGGCTGAAACATATTGGCATAAAACTTAGCTCCCATTCTGCTCCAGCAACAAGGGACAGAGGTGAAGGATAATGTACCCAATTGCAATCACAATGTTTAGGAAGCAAAATATACTATTGTTAGCCAAAATGAAATTTGCCTATGACACTGGGGTTAATACCAAATCTCTTATTAAAAGTACTTCAGGATTTTTAATGCCAACAACGTTAGTCCCTTGGTATTCATCTGAAATTACGGTGAGCACCTGAAAAGGCTCACAAGCGCCACACTAAAGAAATAAATAATAGGAACATGGAAGAACATTCCTTGCTCCTTTAGATCAATTTGCTCTAATTTGTATAGCTATATTGCCCACATGTATTAAAAGAGAAAGGAAGCTTTCAAGGGGAAAAAAAAGGAAGTATAGGAAAAATAAATAAAATAAAATGTGATTGAAAGTTACTTATGTGTTCACAGAACTGAAGACACAAGTAAATTATACATCCTTGAAGACAAATACCTTACTAGACACTACATTATAATCAAATATATATTAAAATGGTGTTCTAATACATGAAACAGTAATAGTTTATTTGTAAATGCATCCTTGAATAAAAGAAATCTCTGAGATTACCTTGACTCAAGTCACTTATTCACAGTTGCCACTCAAAATTTTATAATTTTGGCCATTTCCATTTTCTATTCAAATTACCTAAATTATTAGACCCAAACATGGATCACTAAATTAATTTTTAAATCAAGGCATTTTAAAATTTTACACATGCAGAAAAATATCTGAGAAGAGTAACTTTTTTGCCCTGTAAGTGAAAAGATACATTCACTAATTTCTGCTGGGTTGAGCTTTTATTGTACAAATAATTTCCATTCTCTCTCTCAATTTTGTTGCCCATGCAGCACATATTTATCTTAATGAATACAAGACTTTTTTAATGATAGCTGTAAAACAAAATAGCACCATTTCCATTTCACAGTAATCAGTAATATCCAGCTTGAAACTCGCCTGTCACAGAAATGGTGTTAAAAGAAATTTGTCTCCAGCACCTCAGTTCCATTTTCAAAATAATGTTTTCAAAATCTGCTACAATATGATAAACAACTATTGCATTATTTCATACAATAGTGATCTATGTTAAGAAAATCTCTGCCATCAGAAATTCACATCCACAATCAAGATGTTCTTATTTTAAATATATTATTACTGTTATTTATACTGAAGTAATGGCTAGAGACTCTGATCATGGATCGGGACTCCACTGTGCTACACACTGTACCAACACATAAGACAGTCCCTGAATTGAAGAGAACCATCTAAACATTATTTGTGGCACTGCCCACTATGTGTGAAATTCAAGGACAGTTCCCTGCTCTAGCTGCTCACATTTTCATGCAGGGTGTCAAATATGCTGCTCATGTGTCAAATCCACCCCACTGGATGTATTTATGCAGTCCATAAGACAGATAGATGGAGCAGAATCTAAGCTTTCATTTAAAAATGAAATTTCTAGCTTTCATGGCTGCAAAGTTTACTTTCCAAACATGAACAGAGTGTAAACAGATTAGGAGTTGTTTCAGGGAAAGAAAAGCAGAAGGAAAAAAAGATATGTGCGAGAAAAGAGAAGAGTGAGAGGAAGATAGGAAAGAAAGAGAAACGAAGGACAGAATCAGCAGTTGCCTAAGAGGGAACAGATTTCCTTATTGAATAGGAAAATAAGTTATTTATGAAATAATTCACAAACATCTAGTTACTATATGTAGGCTGTGTTCTCCCCTTGATCTCTGCAAATCTCCCACTGATATCAGAGAGAGATCCACTGTGGATTGAGGGGAGAATGAAGTCCTGATGTTACATTTCAGACCATGAACATTAAATATGGAATCTGCTCTCTCCAAGTTTGACCCCTGATCTCAGGATTGTACCATGCACAAGGATTGCATATGTATGCACATTTTTCCTAATTATGCATCAGGATATTAGATACTGTAATATGATCAACTTATGCATAGGGAATTAATAGTATTTTTCCCCCCAAACAGTGAAATAAACATCACTGAATGTTCATCTCCAGGACACTTTCTACACCCATTTTAAATAATAGCTGATTCTTACATGACATGTTAATTCCCCAGAAAAATGAACTTTTCATGAATGAATTTCTGGGGTAATGCCAATGTGGTCTTCAACAGTGTTTCAGACTAACATCTTCAAACTTGGCCACCTAAAATTATGCACCAAGATCCATAGTTAGGCCCTTAATAAATGTGGCCTAATTTTCAAAGATGGTGAGAATCAACAGCTTTTACTGAGTGAGAGAGAGCTGTGGGTGCTCAGCATCTCTGAGAATGAGGCCACTTGATTCGAATTCACTCTCTTTCTCCATACTCCTATCTCCTCCACAGTGTAGTGGCCATAAAACATTATATGCAATATAAACAGTAGCAACTATGCTGTGTTTCATGTCATGAATTATATTAATGTACACACACGGGGCAAAATTTTGCTAATCTGGTGCAGATAAATGTTATTTACATCTCCCTCCACAACCAACACTCTTTGCAACCATTCAGATGTTAGGTAGAGATTCCATCTCTCTCTTTCTGCCCCTACATCCTCTCTAATTTCAACCTTCTAACTTCTCCTCCTCAGTGTGCACTCTTTAATTAAGGAAGATGGTGAATGAGTACTGGAGAAGTGTTGTCATTGACTTGTCATTGTGTCATTGGGCACATTTTGGTGTTGATCTCAAAAAGCATAGCATAAAGCAACTTCTGGCTAGAATGTCATGCTACATGCAATGTACACACTAGCTATCAAGGCAACCCCTCTAGATAGATCATGCTACCTAGGGCACACAGAGCACCAGCCACCACTGTAGGCAGCATTGCTTTGTAAAACTCTTCATCATGCATTGCAGTTTTGCACTCTCCATACCCTATGCAGTATTCCTATGCAACAAACAGCAGGAATTCACAAAGAATGCTTCACTACTGTATAACAGAAGAATATAATCACATGAGTTACCAACTTTTGTCTATTCATATCTACAGGGATAAGAAAGCTATTTGTAAATCAGCAAAAGAATATACACAAACTTGCTGCTGGCAGTGCAGACTGTGACATTTTCTGAATAGTCCTGTGATGGATGCTTGAACCAAGTCTTCTGTATATAGTAGAAGAATGATCACAAATAAGCACCAACCAGAACATTCTGTCAGGTATTTTACATCTGCGTTACGTACCCCCCAAAGTAGCTACCCTTTAAGCATGCCTTACTTAGAGTCTTTAAGATTATTTTTAGTTCATATGGAACTAATCTTCTCAATCCTGTCAAATGCTTAAAATGCACTTTCTAGAGAAGCCTCTAGCAACTGGCTGTCCTAATCATAAGCAGTTGTCTCCAATTCCTTGGCTGCATCGCTAGGATACTGTGGAAATCACTGGTGGAAATATCATCAAAATAAACCGACAATTCTAAAGGAGCAGCATTTTAATCCCAGGATGTTAATTAGTAGTCACTTAGGCCAGTGCCTGATGTCAGTGCTACAAATAATGTCATTTGTCAGTCAGTCATCAACACATTACTATTCTTAGCTGGCATCTTGTATGAAAACAAAAGCTAGCATTTGTTGTTCTTGAGGAGAGAAATGATGCTACATTTCTTATGCACAGTATTTAAAGGCATTTTGTAAATATTCAGGGAATTGGAGGTGTATAATATTCTTGGCTCTAACATTTACTTGCCACATGTGCTCGGACAAGTCTCCTGACAAAGGGAGGGAAAAAAGGGCTGTACCTTATTTTATTTCTTTTTGATGTATAAGGAAGTCTTAAAGTCATGTTTTCCCCTCTTCTTTCTACAAATTAGAATTCCAGGTCTAGCCTACACATTTTTTTCTTAAAAGGTAATATAGATAATGGTACAGCAAGTAGAATAATACAATCAAGTGCAATACCAAGGAAGCTTAAAGGGGAAGGGGCTTCTATTCAAATTATTAAAAATATTTGTTTTCTTGCTTTTGTAAATATCTTTAACTCAATGCCTAACAAATGCACAAGAGAAAACATCTGTTTGTGAAACATTCAGACTCAACTATTAAAGTCTAAGAAAAAATTCATTCCATTTCGCCAGCAAAAACAGAAAAGATAAAACTTGTTATTCTTTACTCTTAGTATTGCCAAGATTTAAAGTGAGAGGGGAAAGATTTCAGGCCTCATGCCTATACATTATAAAGGGGAGGGGAGAAGAACTGTGCCATTTTTATGTCCTTTACAGGTCACCGTTAGCCTCTCTGCTTCAGTTACCCCTTCTGAAATAATAATTAACTAATTAATGGAGCAGTAGTGCAGCTCAATGTATTAGTACCAGTAAAATGTTTTGTTGTACTCCAATGGAAAGTGCTGAAGAAGTGAAAATTGTCTGAAATCAACTTTTTAGTATGGCCAGTTTATCTTTATAGAGATCTCACTATATGCTAGCATTAAATGAGCTAAAACAGCCTAAAAGTTCTACAAAATAATCTAATATTTTGGAAATTACATTAGTATTTTACTTGATTATTCATAGCATGAGGAAGACATACCAGATGCAACATTTGGCACTCTGCCTGCTTATAGCTTATCCATTTATAGATGTGTTTAAAGGCACATCGCCACAAGAGGAGCTCCAGAAGGAATTTGTACCTCACACATGTAAATCCCTCAATGAGTTCTCTGATACAAAAGTGTCAGTGCACAAGTTACACTATCTTCTAAGGTGGTGAAACATTCCCACTGCTTGACCATTCCTCACCAATGGGTACATATTAAGGAAGCAATCTTTATAACTGTCCTTTTAGCGAGGCATAAAATGGAGAAAATGCTCCCTACATTTCCCCCTTCCATTGTTGTATTAATGCAAGAGATTATTGCAACTGCTCTCAATCTTGTGAATTTATTTAATCTGAAACACCAGGGTTATTGATCACCATTTCCAAATCATATATGCAATGTTGTTGTTGTAGCTGTGTTGGTCCCAGATTATTAGAGATACAAGGTGGGTGAGGTGATGTCTTTTATTGGACCAACTTCTCTTGGCGAGAGAGGGAAGCTTTTGAGCATACACGGAGCTCTTCTTCAGAACCTATGTAAGCAGAAAAGCTTTTCTCTCTTGCCCACAGAAGTTGGTCCAATAAAAGACATTACCTCACCCACTTTCTCTTTTTGATTTCCAGATCAGGTATGAACCATTCTTTGTATTACTCTGTATCTGCATCTATGTATTGCTTCAAGTTGAATACCCAAACACTCTGCATGTATGTTCTGAAACATTAATTACCTTAACATACATTTCAGAGATGATTATGGCTTCCCTTTTCCAGGAATTTCACAAAAAAATCATTAGGTTGCTTGAAGCCACTTTCCTTGTTGATTAACTATTCTCAGTCCTTTCGCTCATCTGAATACTAGGATAATCCAACATTGTATAATGAGTGAGTATAAATCATAGAATCATTGGATTGGCAGGCATTGCATTAATAAGCAATAGTGTGATGTACAGCTAGAAACATGAATATCTCATTATGTTCTTTTTTCAGTAGCAATATCCAATATCCAATGCCATTTGACCGAAAGTGTATGTCTAAGATAAAGCATTTTAAACCAGAGCAAATCAATCACATATTACTAAAATGTACTACTTTTCAGACATTTATATGCTACCCCATTTCAAAGTTACTGATTTTGCTTTATCTAACTTTATAATAGTATATCATGACAATAATATTCACTCCCACAATTTTTCTCTTTGCCTATTTTGTTTTTCTACCATACTCTCAGACAAAATTAAGTTTGCAAATAGATAGCTACCATTTAAAAATAATGTTCTAGATATTTAAAAAAATTAAAATGAAAGTTAGCCAATTAACACACTGTACTGATATGTTTTAAAAGATGTTTTCCCTTTAAAGATGTTTAGAGTACATCCAAAAGTCTGGAAATAGTTAATGCCCCATCAGTGAGCTTAGCTCTGTCATCTTACCCATGCTTATTCTCCTTTTACTGCTGGGAAAATCTTACTTGCTGAGCCACAAAAGAAATTTAAAGGAAGTCTTCCCTATTGTGCTGCTTTGGGTTGGATTTACAGAAAAGGAAAAAAAAAAAGCCATTGCCTATTTTAGAAAATGAACAAAACTACCACTGTCCTATTTAAACCAAACAACAACAAGGGGACAGGGTAAAATGGAATGAAACAAAATGCAGCCACAAATTGGATACTACTAGGTAAATGGTAAGGAAATTTGACTAGATTAAGGGAATAAATGCTAAGGATGTGAACAAACCAAAAGGAGGGGTCCAGGCTTTTAAAAGTTTACAAGTTTAACTATAGATTCTCTATTGCAGCTCCTTAATGACTCGTTTTTGTGATAAGGGGCTGTGTATTCCTATTGTATAAATAAGGCCCTGTGTATACTACAAAATGTGCCAGGTTAACTATTTTCAAGAACATAATGTTGAAAATGTGTAACAGATGTGCTGGCTAGAGTGGTTGGGGTATAACTGTTTGAAACGGCTGTCAGCATTTCAACATTTAAAGAATGTTTTTCAACATCTTATTTAAAAATGTATAATCCAGCCATAGGAGCCAGCACAATTGTACTATCTAAACTAAAGCCATTTGCAAGACTGGTTCATGAAAATACACCTCTACCCCGATAGAACGCGACACGATATAACACGAATTCGGATATAAGACGGTAAAGCAGTGCTCCGGGGGGGCGGGGCTGTGTGCTCCGGCGGATCAAAGCAAGTTTGATATAACGTGGTTTCACCTATAATGCGGTAAGATTTTTTGGCTCCTGAGGACAGCGTTATATCGGGGTAGAGGTGTAGTATCTTAACATCACCAATTGTATTTTTATATAGATAGGATCCAGAATTTGCTATGGATTATGGGTATTACAACAATGTTCTTCTGCACTTAAGATTTCATTGAGAACGACAACATATGACTATGAAGAAAGACTTAAGAACATGAACCAGATGTAACCAATTAAGTCTTGAATATCGACTGATGCAAGATTGAGCTGCTCATCTCAATGGAGTACAATGTCAAAAAAAACCCACCCAACCTTAACAATGACAATTTAAATGTCAAATCATCTCCCATAGTTTGTCTAGCACCAAAAGTATCACCTGCCCCTAAGCAGAAGCCGAACACTCCAGAATTTCCTCCTGACAACTTCCACAGCACACTAGCAGAATGTCCATTCAAATAGTGACAATTGAAAATTAAAGGGCAAAGTCGATTACACTTAATTTAGATGAATACACTCACTGAAAAAGTATTCTGCTTTGACAGTGTTATGAATTTTCGAATTCAGTTTAGTAAAAACTACAATTTCTGAGTTTAGCTGAGCTGAGAGAATTTCTAGTCTACTGCAAAATCTAGGAGGGCTTGCTACATAGTTTAGCCAAGTTTCCAGTTTATCAGAGTATACTGGGTCTTCAATATTCTTCTGGTATGTCAGAGTCTCCATAAAACAGAAATAAACCCCATTTATAATGTATAATGTGAAAGGGAGAGATACTGTTACAAGTACTAAGAAAACAATTTTTTTCAGACCTGAACATTCAAAACCATTGGCAGGGAGGAAAAGAGAGAACAGCCAAGTATAGATAAAGAGTATTTTTTCCCCTAGAATGAGAAGATAAGTAGCAAGCATTATCTGACAAGTAAAGTGAATTTGTCTAAAATCCTCAAGCAAACTAGTAGGAAAGGGAGTCACACTTATAAATTCAATTCACTGCTTTGGCTAGGAACTGACAATCTTAAATTTACCTAAGGCAACTTAAAGGAAATTCATTTTTTGGTTAGAAAGAAATAGTGTTTCTTACCCACAAACCATTAAAAAAAAAAAGCCTCTGCAATTCCAGCTGAGATTCGTTAAAAAGGAATAAATATCTTCCTTGCTACATTTCATGTATTATTAATACACAAACTTTCTTCATGTTTAGCCTCAGCCAAAAAAAAAAAAGTTACATTAAAAAGGGACATCTATTAAAAGCAAAGAACTATGTTAACGCAACATAAAGGCTAAAATTTTAAAGTAATAAAACTAGGACTGTCAAGTGATTAGAAAAATAACCAATTAATCATGTGATTAAAAATAAATGTGATTAAATGTGCAATTAGTCAGACTGTTAAACAATAATAGAATACCATTTATTTAAATATTTTGGATGTTTTCTACATTTTCAAATATAGTGTACAGTTGCTCACTTTATATTAATTTTTATTACAAATATTGCACTGTAAAAAACAAAAAAATAGTATTTTTCAATTCATCTAATACAAGTACAGTAGTGCACTCTCTTTACCATGAAAGTTGAACTTACAAATGTAGAATTATGTACAAAAAAACCCTGCATTAAAAAATAAAACAGTGGAAAACTTTAGAGCCTACGAGTCCACTCAGTCCTACTTCTTGGTCAGCCAATCGCTCAAACAAGTTTGTTTACATTTGCATGAGATAATGCTGCCTGCTTCTTGTTTACAATGTCACCTGAAAATGAGAACAGGTGTTCACATGGCACTGTTGTAGCCAGCATCACAAGATATTTACGTGCCAGATGCACTCATAGACTCATAGACTTTAAGGTCAGAAGGGACCATTATGATAATCTAGTCTGACCTCCCGCATGATGCAGGCCACAAAAGCCGACCCACCCACTCCTGGAATAATTATCTCCCTTGACTCAGCTGTTGAAGTCCCCAAATCATGATTTAAAGACTTCAAGTTGCACAGAATCCTCCAGCAAGCGACCCCTGCCCCATGCTTCAGAGGAAGGCGAAAAACCTCCAGGGCCTCTGCCAATCTACCCTGGAGGAAAATTCCTTCCCGACCCCAAATATGGCGATCAGCTGAACCCCGAGCATGTGGGCAAGACTCTCCAGCCAGACACTTAGGAAAAAGACTTTTAATATCCCATCATTGACCCTTGGTACTAATTACCAGTGATGGCACGTTATTGACCTATTGGCTAAGATCACGTTATCCCATCAAACCATCCCCTCCATAAACTTATCAAGCTTAATCTTAAAGCCAGAGAGGTCTTTCGCCCCCACTGTTTCCCTCGGAAGGCTGTTCCAGAATTTCACTCCTCTGATGGTTAGAAACCTTCGTCTAATTTCAAGCCTAAACTTCCCGACGGCCAATTTATATCCATTTGTTCTCGTGTCCACATTAGTACTGAGCTGAAATAATTCCTCTCCCTCCCTGGTATTTATCCCTCTGATATATTTAAAGAGAGCAATCATATCTCCCCTCAGCCTTCTTTTGGTTAAGGTAAACAAACCGAGCTCCTCAAGTCTCCTTTCATACGACAGGTTTTCCATTCCTCGGATCATCCTAGTGGCCCTTCTTTGTACCCGTTCCAGTTTGAATTCATCCTTCTTAAACATGGGAGACCAGAACTGCACACAGTACTCCAAATGAGGTCTCACCAATGCCTTGTATAACGGGACTAGCACCTCCTTATCTCTACTAGAAATACCTCGCCTAATGCATCCCAAGACCGCATTAGCTTTTTTTACGGCCACGTCACATTGCCGACTCATAGTCATCCTGCGATCAACCAGGACTCCGAGGTCCTTCTCCTCTTCCGTTACTTCCAACTGATGCGTCCCCAGCTTATAACTAAAATTCTTGTTAGTCATCCCTAAATGCATAACCTTACACTTCTCACTATTAAATTTCATCCTATTACTATTACTCCAGTTTACAAGGTCATCCAAATCTCCCTGCAGGATATCCCGATCCTTTTCCGAATTGGCAATACCTCCCAACTTTGTGTCATCCACAAACTTTATCAGCCCACTCCTACTTTTGGTTCCGAGGTCAGTAATAAATAGATTAAATAAAATTGGACCCAAAACCGAACCTTGAGGAACTCCACTGGTAACCTCCCTCCAACCTGACAGTTCACCTTTCAGTACGACCCGCTGCAGTCTCCCCTTTAACCAGTTCTTTATCCATCTTTGGATTTTTATATCGATCCCCATCTTTTCCAATTTAACCAATAATTCCTCATGCGGTACCGTATCAAACGCCTTACTGAAATCGAGGTATATTAGATCCACCGCATTTCCTTTGTCTAAAAAATCTGTTACTTTCTCAAAGACGGAGATCAGGTTGTTTTGGCACGATCTACCCTTCGTAAAACCATATTGTAATTTGTCCCAATTGCCATTGATCTCAAGGTCCTTAACTACTTTCTCCTTCAATATTTTTTCCATGACTTTGCATACTACAGATGTTAAACTAACAGGCCTGTAGTTACCCGGGTCACTTTTTTTCCCCTTCTTGAAAATAGGAACTATATTAGCTAAAGATTCATATGTCCCTTCATGCTTCAACCACCATTCCAGGGGACATGCGTCCATGCTGAGGACGGGTTTTGCTCTATAAAAATTCAAAGCAGTGCGGACCGATGCATGTTTATTTTCATCATCTGAGTCAGATGTTCCCAGCAGAACGTTGATTTTTTTTTCTGGTTCGGGTTCTGTAGTTTCCGCATCAAGTGTTGCTATTTTAAGACTTCTGAAAGTGTGCTCCACACCTCGTCCCTCTCAGATTTTGGAAGCCACTTCAGATTCTTAAACCTGGGGTTGAGTGCTGTGGCTATCCTTAGAAATCTTACATTGGTCCTTCCTTTGCATGTTGTCAAATCTGCAGGGAAAATGCCCTTAAAATGAACAACATGTGCTGGGTCACCATCCAAGACGGCTATAACATGAAATATATGGCAGAATACCGGTAAAACAGAGCAGGAGACATACAATTCTCCACCAAGGAGTTCAGTCACAAATTTAATTAACGCATTTTTTTAACGAGCTTCATAAGCATGTCCTCTGGAATGGTGGCCGAAGCATAAACGGGCATACGAATGTATAGCATATCTGGCATGTAAATACCTTGCAATGCCGGCTACAAAAGTGTCCTGTGAAAGCCTGTTCTCACTTTTAGGTGATACTGTAATTAAGAAGCGGGCAGCATTATCTCCTGTAAATGTAAATAAACTTGTTTGTCTTAGCAAGTGGCTGAATGAAAAGTAGGACTGAGTGGACTTGCAGGCTGTAAAGCAGGGGTAAGCAACCAATGGAACGCGCGCCGAAGGCGGCACATGAGTTGATTTTCAGTGGCACTCACACTGCCCGGGTCCTGGCTCCGGGGGGCTCTGCTTTTTAATTTAATTTTAAATGAAGCGTCTTAAACATTTTAAAAATCTTATTTACTTTACATACAACAATAGTTTAGTTATATATTATAGACTTAGAGAGAGAGATCACCTAAACACGTAAAAATGTATTACTGGCACACAAAACCTTAAATTAGAGTGAATAAATGAAGACTCGGCACACCACTTCTGAAAGGTTGCCGGCCCCTGCTCTAAAGTTATACATTATTTTGGTTTGGAGTGCAGTTATGTAACAACAACAAAATCTATATTTGTAAATTGCACTTTCACGATAAAAAATTTGCACTACTATTTCATTTATCATTTTTACAGTGCAAATATTTGTAATAAAATAATAACTGTACACTTTGCATTCGGTGTTGAAATTGAAGTAAATATTTTTGAAAATGTAGAAAAGCATGCAAAAATATTTAATACATTTAAATTAATATTCAACTGTTTAACATTGTGATTAAAACTGATTAATTGCGATTAAGTTTTTTAATCATGATTAACTTTTTTGAGTTAATCGCGTGAATTAACTGCAATTAATCGACAGCCCTAAATAAAACCAAAGAAATCCAGAGTTAAGGCTTCCATGGGTCATATATATTACATGATCATGTTGTGATATACCCAGTTGTAAGGCCAAATATATATTATTTGTGACATACTGTGCATTGTACACCTGGGATATTATTTTATTGAAACTGAGATTATGATAAGATGTTCTGTTTGTTATGACATAACACTGAATATTTACTATAAAACCATGTTTTCCTTTCAAAATTAACATTTATAAATTAGAAACAAATTTGAGGATTTTTTTAAATAAATAAAAACAACGAGGAGTCCAGTGGCATTTTAAAGACTAACAGATTTATTTGGGCATAAACTGTCGTGGGTAAAAAACCCACTTCTTCAGATGCATGGAGTGAAAATTACAGATGCAGGCATAAATATACTGACACATGAAGAGAAGAGAGTTACCTTACAAGTGGAAAACCTGTGTTGACAAGGCCAATTCAATTGTGGTGGATGTGGTCCACTTCCAATAACTGATGAGGAGGTGTCAATACTAAGAGAGGGAAAATTGCTTTTGTAGTGAGCCAGCCACTCCCAGTCCCTATTCAAGCCCAAATTAATGGTGTTAAATTTGCAAATGAATTGTAGCTTTGCAGTTTCTCTTTGAAGTCTGTTTTTGAATTTTTTGTTGTTGAAGTATGGCTACTTTTAAATCTGTTATAGAATGTCCAGGGAGACTGAGGTGTTCTCCCACTGGCTTTTGTATGTTACCATTCCTGATGTCTGATTTGTGTCCATTTATTCTTTTACGTAGAGACTGTCCGGTTTGGTCAATGTACATGGCAGAGGGGCATTGCTGGCACATGATGGCACATATCACATTAGTAGATGTGCAGGTGAATGAGCCCCTGATGGTGTGGGCTCATGTGTTTGGGCCCTCCGATGGTGTCGCTAGAGTAGACATGGGGACAGAGTAGGCAACAGGGTTTGCAACAGGGATTGGTTCCTAGAGTTTCTGTGGTGTGGTGTGGTGTGCAGTTGCTAGTGAGTATGTGCTTCAGGTTGGGAGGCTGTCTCTAAGCGAGGACTGGCCTGCCTCCCAAGGTCTGAGAGAGAGATAGGTTTTCCAGGATAGGCTGTAGATCGTTGATGATGTGCTCGAGAGATTTTAGTTAGGGGCTGTACACGATCTGTTAGTCTTTAAGGTGCCACCGGACTCCTTGTTGTTTTTGTGGATATAGACTAATACGGCTACCCCTCTGATACTTTAAATAAATAGTTTGTTTATGCTCCTACAGAGCTAAAATGAAAGGTGAACTACTGCACAGTTTGTGATAAGTGACTCCCCAACCGTGATGGGGTGTTCAATAAGAAAAACAAAAAAATCCCCTTTGTGCATTCCTGGCACATCCTACCTCACTAAAGATCTCCAGTTATAACTGATCAAAAGTATAATAGAAAATCAGTGCATCACTAAGGTCATTAAAACTCCCAGGGCCAAGTCTAAGTACACACCCTATATTCCCTAGAGGAAACAGAAAGCAAAATAAATGGGACCAACACAAAATGTCTCAGCCCAAGTTCATGCTTAATCTGCATGATCTTTTTTCTATCTTGTTTTTCCCTGTTCACTACCCAAGGAACAGAATAGATCAAGTCCCCAGAAATCATTCCTCCATTGTCTCCCTACATAGAGTGTGAAAAGACACGTACCTTTTCGTACCTGGTGTTCTTCGAGATGTGTTGCTCATGTCTATTCCACAATAGGTGTGCATGCTCGCCACGTGCACCGGGACGTTTTTCCCCTAGCAGTACCTGTAGGGGGGAGCGCCCCCCATGACCCCTGGAGTGGCGCCTGCCTGGGGCGGTATAAGGGGAGCTGCACGCTCCCCCCACCCTCAGTTCCTTCTTGCCAGACAACTCCAGCAGAGGGGAAGGAGGGCGGGATGTGGAATAGACATGAGCAACACATCACGAAGAACACCAGTTACGAAAAGGTAACTCTCTTTTCTTCTTCGAGTGATTGCTCATGTGTATTCCACAATAGGTGATTCCAAATTATACCTTCTGGAGGCGCGTAGGAGTTCACAAGTTCTCGGGACGGAGTACCGCCCTGCCGAACCCTGCGTCATCCCTGGTTTGGGAGACTATCGCATAGCGCGAGGTGAATGTATGAACCAAAGACCACGTGGCAGCCCTACAAATGTCCTGTATAGGGACGTGGGCCACGAAGGCAGCCAATGAGGCCTGCGCCCGAGTCGAGTGCGCCCTCACAATGGGCGGATGGGGGGACACCCGCCAGCTCATAACAGGAGCGGATGCACGAAGTGATCCAGTTGGAAAGCCACTGAGTAGAAATCGGCTGGCCTCTTGCACGCTCAGCCTAGGCGATGAACAGTTGCGAGGACTTTCTGAACGGCTTGGTCTGCTCGAGGTAGAAAGCCAGAGCCCGCCTCACACAGAGTGTGGAGACGGCACTCCTCACTAGTCACGTGAGTTCCACCTTTGGGAGGAACGCGGGGTGTGGGCAGAACTGGACCTTGTCCTTATGAAAGACCGTATACGGTGGCTCGGAGGTCAGGGCCCTGGACCACTTCACCATGTAGGAGCGGCGAGTGGAGGGCCATCTACTTTCGAGGAGGACACGCTGAATCTGTTCTGAGCATGTCCTCTCCTTGCCAGCTAGCCACTGAGCAGCCACACCATGAGGTGAAGACCTGCCAGGTTGGGGTGGAGGAGGCGGCCCTGGGCCTGAGAAAGCAGGTCTGGGCAGAGCGGCAACGGCCACGGAGGAGCCACCGCCAGGCCCGAGAGGGTCCCATACCAGTGCTGCCTGGGCCATGCTGGGGCAATGAGGAGGACCCAGGCTTTGTCTGTCTTATTTTCTCCAGGACCCTGCTGATCAGAGGGAATGGGGGAAAAGGCGTAGAGAAGCTGGCCTGACCAGGACAGGATAAAGGCATCGGAGATGGCGCCCTTCCCTAGGCCCCCCTGGAGCAGAACCGGAGGCATCATCGGTTCTGCCGGGTCGCAAATAGGACCACCTGGGGAGTTCCCCACCTTCGGAAGAGCTGGTGGGCCACTTCTGGGTGTAGAGACCACTCGTGCTGAGAGGAAAAGTCTCTGCTCAGGCGATCCGCCCTCACGTTCCGGGAGCCTGGCAGGTGAAAGGCGTTTAGGTGGATGTCGTGAGCTATACAGAAGTCCCACAGACTGAGGGCTTCGTGGCAGAGGGCAGAGGATCAGGCCCCGCCTTGCCTGTTGATATACAACATTGAGGCTGTGTTGTCCATGAGGACCCTGACTACCTTGCCATTCAGGTGCGAGCAGAAGGCCATACACGCCAGTCACACCGCCCTGAGTTCCTTGACGTTTATGTGAAGGGTTAGGTCTTGCATCGGACACCAGCTCCAACGACAGGGCCCTGTCCCCGAATGGGACCCCTTGCAGCATGTTGCTTGGTGCGGACCACCACCGCAGGGAGGTGATCACCGAGTTCGGCATGGTGAAGACCTTGTCCATTCTGTCCGTGGCCTGGGAAAACTGCGAGGCCAGCCAGAGCTGGAGGGGCCTCATCCTGAGTCTGGCATGGGGGACCACATAAGTGCACGCCGACATGTGACCTAGCAGTTGCAGGCAAGCCCTGGCTGTCGTTACTGGGAACCTTGTGATCGAGTCGATGAGCCCTTTCAGGGTCTCGAACCTGTCTGGGGGGGAGAGAGGCCCTGGCCGACATTGCGTCCAGGAGCGCCCCGATAAACTCTATGCGTTGGACCGGGACTAACGTGGACTTGGTGTTGTCCAAGGAGGAGTGCCACATGATCCCTCACCTGCAATCGGGAGGTGCCCTTGACCAGCCAGTCGTCCAGATAGGGGAATATCTGGACTCCCTGGCGCCTAAAGTAGGCCGCTACCACCGACCTGCACTTTGTAAAGACCCTGGGGGCAGTGGACAGACCAAATGGGAGGACCGTGAATTGGTAGTGATTCTGTCCCACCATGCAACGGAGGAAGCGCCTGTGCCCTTCGAATATATGAATGTGGAAGTATGCATCCTGTAGATCGAAGGCAGTGTACCAGTCCCTGGGATCCAGGGAGGGGATGATGGAGGCCAGGGAAACCATGCGGAACTTGAGTTTCACCATGTACTGGTTCAGGCCTCGCAGGTCCACAATGGGCCTGAGCATTTGGCCTTAGGGATAAGGAAATACCGGTGTAATACCCCTCGCCCAGGAACTCCTTGGGCACCGGCTCTATAGCTCCTAGTTCCAGGAACCACCCGACCTCCTACTCGAGCAGAGCATCGTGCGATGGGTCCCCCAAGAGGGATGGGGGCGGGGGGTGGTTGGGCGGGGAGGAGGTAAACTGAATGGTGTAACCTCGGGAGATGGTGTTGAGGACCCATTGGTCTGAGGTGAGCTGCGACCATTCTGGGAGGAAAGCACACAACCGATTGGAAAAAGGGACCTTTATTGGGAGGTGGATCCCTGCTGAGAACTGTCGGGGTACCCCCGAGTGTCCCGTCAAAACTGCCTTTTACCCGCTGCTTGCCCTTAGAGGACCCAGGCTGGGGGGAGGCCGAGACTGCCTTTGCGGGCGTTTTCTATAGTCCCACTGCTTCTTATGGATGGCCTCGTACTTCGGGAGGGCGGCCTGGGCAGGAGCCTGCTGCTGCTTGAACTTGGGTTTTGCCAGAGCAGGGACATAGAGGCCCAAGGTCTGGAGGATCGTGCGGGAGTCTTTCATGCCATGCAGCCTTGTGTCTGTTTCTTCAGCAAACAGAGCCTTCCCATCGAAAGGGAGATCCTGCATTACTGCGCTTCACTGGATAGCCCACAGAACAGGAGCCATGATGCCCGTCTCATGGACACCGCCGAGGCCATGGACCGTGCAGCCGTGTCCGCTGCATCCGAAGCAGCCTGAAGGGATGCCCTCACAGCCGCTTCCCCTTCCTCCACCAGCGCCTTAAACTCCTTTCTATTGTGGTCCCGGAGGGAGTCCTCAAACTTGGGGAGGGATCCCCAGAGATTAAACTTGTAGCGACCCAGGACAGCCTGATGGTTTGCTACTCTAAGCTGGAAGCTTGACGACGAATAAACTTTTCTGCCGAAAGTGTCCAGCCTCCGAGAGTCTTTGTTCTTAGGGATCGAAGCTGGCTGCCTGTCGTTCCCTGTGGTTGACCGACTCGACCACCAAGGAGTTGGGTGCCGGGTGGGTATACAAATACTTGTGCCCCTTACTGGGTACAAAGTACTTGCGTTCCGCCTTCTTAGAGATGGGAGCCAACGAGGCTGGTGTTTGCCATAGGGCATTTGAAATTCTTGCTACCCCTTCATGGAGCGGCAAGGCCACCCTGCCCGGTGCCGAAGGGGACAGTACATTGAACAGGGAGTCTGAGGGCTCCTCCATCTCCTCTGCCTGGAGATGGAGGTTCGCTGCCACCCTTTTTAAGAGGTCTTGGTGGGCCCGTTGGTCCTCCCGCGGGACGGGGGGGTGGGGGGGGTGCGCGCAATCAGCTCCTCCGGACGGGGCGAGGAGGCCGGTCCAGTGCTTTGGGTGTCGGCCTGCACGGGAGGATCCACCACCTGGTCAGACTTCGGGCGCGGTGCCGAGAACACGGGTCCCACCGACTCCTTTCTTGGCGGTCTAGGGATGGAGGCCGATGGTGCTTCCGATGCGCCGGCCACTGAGCGAGTCCCCACTGGGGGCTGCGATGGCGGCCACGGTGCCCACTGGTACCACTGGGCCATCCACGATGCTCGGTGCCACTGCATTTGCTGAGGCACCGGCGGGGCTGGCTGTTCAGGCTGGCTAGCCTGGCCTGTAGACAGGCGGCTGTGAGCGGAGGCCGGGATGGCGTACAACCCACTGCTGCCTCTGGACTGGGAGTAGCGGTGGTGCAGGGATCTATATCGGTCACGGGACCGCGATCTCGAGGCGTAGGAACGGCACTGACGGTAGTTGCTGCTCGGCAAATGGCCCCGATGGGCGGACCCGTGCCAGCGAGACGCCGGCGATCAATGCCCGGGGCTACGGTGCCTTGGCATGGGAGTCCGAGCGGGAATGGTGTCGACGGTCGTGCGCGACCGACTGCGGTACCTCCTTCTAGACGAGGACCGTTGGCGACGTCCGCCATGGACTCGTCAGTATTTGCTCCACGAAGACGAGCGGAGCCGGGAGTCCCGGTCGGACGGTACCCATGCAGACAGTCTGGCCGGCGTCAAGGGCGATCCACATGGACTGAGCTCTGAACGGTCGCTGGGCGGTGTCGGGAATGTTCCCTCGACCGAGACTGGTACCGGGCCGGCGGTGACTGCAGCAATCCCAGCTTGCCCCTGGAGCGTGGGACCGACATCAGCGGAGCTCCGGGCACCGGCATGGACATGACGTTCCATGGCGCTTGGAGGGCTTCAGGCGTAGATGGCATCCGGACATCCGGAGACGCCTGCTCCGAAGGGGCCGGGCTACTCTGCTCAATGTGAGTTGGAGGCCTAGGGCCCGGTGGGGATTGAGGACTACCCAACATGGGTCTAGCCTCTGTCCCAGACTTCCCTTGGTGCCATTGCGAAGAGGGAGTCTTTCGGGTCCTCTTGGCATGCCCCGTGGAAGGGGAGCGGTGCCGACTGGTCGATGGTACCGGAGGGTCTCTGCGTACCGATGCTGAGGTGCCGGGTACCGGTTCGGAACGGTGTGCCGGGGTCGGGGCCAGTGCCTACTCCATCAGGATGGCCCGGAGCCTAGTGTCCCTTTCTTTTTTGGTCCGGGGCTTGAACGACCTGCAGATCTTCCGCCTTTCGCTGATATGGGTTTCTCCCAAGCAGTGCAGACAGTCCGCGTGCGGGTCACTCCTTGGCATAAAACGCCTACAAGAGCCGCACGACTTAAATCCCGGGGCGCGGGGCAAGCCCCGGCCCGGGCTCACTAACTAACTAAACTAACTGAAAAAGCTGACTACAGGCACTAATGAATGAACAAACAGTTCTGGGGACAAGCTGCAGCAAAGCTGGAGCTGAGCAGTTCCGACGCACCTTCAGCGGCAGCAAGAAGGAACTGAGGGTGGGGGGAGCGTGCAGCTCCCCTTATACCGCACCAGGCAGGTGCCACTCCAGGGGTCGCGGGGGGCGTTCCCCCCTACGGGTACTGCTAGGGGAAAGACTTCCGGCACCGGTGCAGTGGCGAGCACGCACACCTATGAGCAATCACTCGAAGAAGAAACAATGTTGCTGAACATAGTTCAGAACCCAGGGCAGTTATTGAAGGGCAACAGCCAAGTGTCCAAATAAAGATTTCCAGGGTAAACAAGAAAAAACTAGCTAGAAACAATACACACACTAGAATAGTATCCAGAAATGCCCCCATACAAACACACAAGCATAATCCACTCCAAAACAATGCCACCACCAAACATATAAAGTTCTTTCATGTGTATATTCAATTTAGCATTTTAATTTGATCGCAAAACACACAAAAAACAAAATCCTAAATAGTCAAACAACTGATCCTCAGTTGGTTTCAGTACTTACCTAATAATATTTGCAATGCCCCTCCCTTATGCCCTAAACAAATATACAATTTCTACAGGAGACAAAGTCACTTAGCACAGAAGATTGGGCCTGAAGGTAATAATGCTATAATTTTCTTCAAGTCTTTCCATCCCAGAGTCAGGTCTAAAGCTATATGCCATCTACTTAGGCATTAATACTGAGGCCCATCACAATAACCCAGATGTCATTCATCAATAAAAGCATCAATGCAAATCAAAATAATATATCTCCTCGTTCACTAAAAAAAATATCTATTCCCTGTCATCAATAATGTTGATCCAATGCCTGACCAAATTTAAGATGGCCAAATTCAGGCACAGCTGGACATCTAGCAGAAATAGATATAAAAAAAATTGGCCCTCCGCTAAGAATGCCCAGTTGCTGACAATGGCAAGGTTAAAACTTGGAACCAACAGCAGATTTTAAATCTTGTAATGTGACATGGGGCAGAAGGCAATCCGTCATATAACTGTAACATAGGAACATTTAGGCCTTTGGTGATTTTTAATCAACAACTTGAATTGTTTATGGAAGCAGTTAAATAGGGCGGTGCAGGCCTGGACTCCGATGTGGTATGCTAATAGCCTCCAGGTAGTTTGGTGGGCGGCTGGAGTTTCATTGACGTAACTCTCTAGGTTATCTGCCTGGGACAGAGTTGTGTAGCTGTAATACCAATTCACTGACTGAACTAAAGCAAGAAGCTGTGTGTGTTTCCAAGGGAAGTGGCTGAATGCCGATCAGATTCAACACTTAAACTAGACTAGCAAAGCACTACAGAGATGGGGGGAGGAGGGGAGAGAATTGCACTGGCAGGGGGATGAACTAGATAATGTATTAGTTCTTTTCTAATTTTAATTCCTCCTGCTCCCCCCACCCCTCCACACACACACACACAAATTGCCTGGATTTCCGAAAAACAGTACAAAATCATAACAGGCCACACTGTACTTCGGTCAGCCAATGCAAACTAAGAAAACCCCCAGAAATGTTTAATATTTTATAGAAGGAACATGCAAGAACGTATTCCATAGATGTGAGGGGAATGAACGTTTGCCTCTCTGAGATGGATTCTTAATTGTCAAATTGAAATACAAGCCCAAATTCTGTTCTTTCTTACAATAGTGAAACCACACAGCAAATTTCAGTCAATTTTTTTAAAATATTAAAAGCCCTAAGACAAAGGGTATCTTTTTGTTCCTTTTCCATTTAAAATGATCTGAGTCATTTAAGACTATTACTTAATTATGTAGTACCAAAAACAAAACAAAACAATAAACAAACAAACCTAACCAAGTACTACCATCATTCTAATTCAGAGGGGTCTTTTGCAATTTTTTTTAAGCATTCACTAGGTTCCTTACTCTCTCAACCTAAATTATGCAAAACTCTCCCACAAATCAATAAACACTTTTGGATGAATAAGGGCAGCAGTATGCAGATATAGATCAAAATGCAACTGTACCAAATATTTTGAAATAACCCATCTTTACAGACTGCTAGAATTTAAAAATCATGTCTGAACTTCTTGCAGTAAGGATTGAAATATTAAAATATTTTAATCAGATTTACAGACTCTAGATTATGATACCACACAGTGAAGACAGCAGGAAAAACTTTCAAAATGCTATGTTCTAGGAAACTTGCTTTACTTTGTAAGCTTTTCACTAAAATTAAGATCCAGAGTGCATAATATTCTCTGCCATAATGTTCATATGGTTCAAAGAACATGATATAATAGAAACAAACCTAGGTAAAGCCTCAGTGCAATTTTATTCATCTGATGTTTTTAACCTGAAACACACCTCCCCTGAGTAACTCTTACCAATTCTATCCAGATCCAAGATGGATTAAGGTAATTCAACTCAAATGAACAATACAGTATGTAGACAGCTTTTTGTAACACTGGCAAGCTGAAAATTACTACCGGCTTTAAAAGGAAAGGTTTATCAGAATGATTGACCAAACCAACCACTCCCACTATTAGCTGGGCAACAAGACGTTTCTTCATGCAAACACCAAAAAATCATTTTGTTTTTGGTCTTCCCAAGAACTTTGGCTATAGCTATTGTATAATATTTACTTTATCAGTAGTAATAGTATATAAAGTGCATTGTGCTATAGCACAACATATAGCACAATAAGAACCTCGTTTACACCATTACATTATTCCTTTTGCCACTAATCATTTGTACTTGAACAACAAAAGGATGAACATGGGGCCCAAAAAATATAATCCATAGGTTACAGCAGCTCAAACTTTAATTTAGCAGTTATTTTCATTGTCCTGCAACTGAAAAGCTTAAAGGGACGCTGCTAAGTAGCTTAGATGCAAACTGTTATCTTGCAGGGAATGTTTTCTGGTTTCTTACTATGATTTGGAAGACACATTACCAAGAAATTATAATGAAAAACAACCAGTGTTTATATAGAATCTATACTACTATATGCTCTTCTGCTTGGACAGACAGCCAGTCAAGCAGCCAACCAGCAAAAGGAGCGCAACTTAACTGGAAATTCTAGTCTACGAAGTCTCTTGACATTCAATTTCTCAGAATACAAAGAGAAATAAAAGGAGCTGAGCTATGTTTACTTACACTTCCACAAGGCACATACAGAGAAAACTGCCTGCTAAATGGTAAAAAGTTCAAAACTGATAAAGAAATTTTCAAAATTTTAAGAATATTTACAACCAAGGGGTGGGGTGGGGGTGGGGAAATGAATTCTCATTTAAAAACAAAAAAGAAGAATTTGACTACATCTTCTCCTCACGCTCATGGCCTGTATTCCTAAAATCTTAGCACTCTTTTTAATTTAACTTTACCTTTCTTAATAATATATTTTTGCACATCCATATCGCTTAAGTTCATCAGAAAACTCACATACCAGAATTCTGTGTAAAAGAGGATAGGAGCTGATCATGAAGCTGAATATTGGAAAAGGGTAGTCTCTGTGTGCTGTATTCAACACACATTTTAAACATTAAGGGCTTGATTTCAGTGCTGTCATACCAACATAAATCTGGATTGGAGAATCTCTCTCCCCCTATACCACGGCTGGGCAAACTTTTTGGGCCTCGGGCCATATCTGGGTATGGAAATTGTATGGCGGGCCATGAATGATCGCAAAATTGGGGGTTGGGGTGTGGGAGAGGGTGAAGGCTCTGGGGTGGGGCCAGAAATGAGGAGTTCAGGGTGTGGGAGGGGGCTCTGAATTGGGGCTGGGGATGCGGGCTCTGGGGTGGGGCTGGGGATGAGGGGGTCTGGGTGCAGGAGGGTGCTCTGGGCTGGGACCAAGGGGCTCAGAGGGCAGGAGGGGGACCAGGGCTGGGGCAGGGAGGGGGTCAGGAGCACAGGCAGCTCCCAGAAGCAGCGGCATGTCCCCCCTCTGGCTCCTATGTGGAGGTGCGGCCAGGCGGCTCTTCACGCTGCCCCATCCACAGGCACCACCTCTGCAGCTCCCATTGGTTGCAGTTCCTTGCCAATGGGAGCTGCAGAGCCGGCGCTTGGGGTGGGGGCAACATACGGAGCCGCCTGGCTACCCCTACACGTAGAAGCCGGAGGGAGGACACGCCCCTGCTTCCGGAAGCCATGCAGAGCCACAGCACGCACAGAGTGGGGCAAGCCCTGGACCGTGCTCCTCGACAGGAGCTCAAGGGCCAGATTAAAATATCTGTAGGGCCGGATGTGGCCCCCAGGCCGTAGTTTGCCCACCCCTGCCCTATACATATGCATATTAATGTGTAGGGCATAGATTTTTTGAGTGGAAATATTTTAATTAACTTGTATTTACATTTGTTTCCACACACAATTTTATGCCTGTAGAAATGTCTTGTCAATTCAAACTAATACCTGATTACATTATATTCTGTGTTCCATGGTTTATGTATTTATTTTATAACTAAAGAAAACTTGAACAGATATTCCTATCTGTTTTACTTGGACAACTTTTAGTTGTAAATATTAAACTTTAAAAGTCTACCAAAGTTTCGTCTTCTAGTGGTTGAAGGCAGTGTGATAACTACAAGTCGTTCCAGTTAGGCTTTGGTTGTTGAAGAGAGGAGGACCAGGATCATGGATGCAGGGCCGGCACAACCCATTAGGCGACCGGGCGCTACTATTTGGGGGGCGCTGGCCCCCCGGCCATCCGCAGAATTTTGGGGGCGGGACCTTCCGCCGCCTAGGGCGCCGGAAAAGCTAGCGGCGCTCCTGCATGTATGCAGAAATTAGAATGGTATTGTAGCAGTATATTCAGTCAGTACCATTGGGATGTTGGGAAACTCATGGTTATTTGTATGAAGGTGGGGTGAAGGGTATTGGCTGTTGGGGTTATCAAATCTAATAGCAGTAATTTATACAGAAAACAACTGACTGAAAATTCTTATCTACACCTTTGACCTTGATTTGTTGGGTTTTTTTTGCCCTACCCCCTGTGTTTTCATTTTCCCTGCCTCTCCTCCTTTAATCATAAAGCCCTAATCTTATAACCTCGCTTTCAATAGTGCTGAACACCCACATCTCAACTGATTTACATCAGAGCCACATTTGTTCAGCTCTTGTGAAAATCAGGCCATACATCATCTTATAAATATCAGAGTTAGAAACCCTCCATAAAATATCTGTGTAATTCAGACTTTAAAAAGTTCTGTGATCATGGTAAGGAGAAAGTTAGTGGATTTTTCAGCCTGGGCTATTAAACTCTGACAGGTTTGTAAAGCTGATATAAAACTTCTCCCACCTTCAAAATGCAGCAACTTATTTTAATGAAGCAAGCAGTGAATATAAGAAGTCCTGTCTTTATCTGATTTTTTTTTCTTCTGGGTGATATTGAAGTATTTCTACAATAAATATTACTAAAAGGCATTATTTCTCCCCGAGGAGAGGAAACGCTACAAAATAAATAGTTATGTTCTTTCATTCCTCCCATCCCCTATTCATCTACCAATAAGTTCTGTATTTACATGCATACTTGCAGGATGTGGGTCTGTGCATCAGACTAAGAATGGGAAATATTAAAGGACAATACAAGTGTCAAATGTATCAATCAGCTTTCTCTTCAGAATATGTCATTTGTTTTGAAATCTGGAAATGGAAAGCCAACTCTCTCTTCCTTTCTCTATAATCTCTCCCCACACGTTTATCACCATGGACACTGAACAGGTAAGTTAAGTCTGCAAAGTGTTGTTCATGGTGGATTCCACAGTTGTTCCACACTTCTTCCAACCTAAGTATTCACAGAGAGAGAGAGAGAGAGAGAGAGAGAGAGAAACACAAGTAAAGCAAAGAAAGGTGAAGAAAAGAGCCTTAGAAATTCTTTCCTTCAGAATTCCATTTTTCCAGGTAAAGCTACCAGTCTTAAACCCCAGTACTGTCACTGAATCCAGATATATTGCTTAATCTATTTTATCTTTAAATGTTGAACCTTGTAAAAATGGCAATACTTTTTTCAAGAAGCATGGAGGATTCAACTCCAAGTTGACTTTTGTTTAACTAAATTGGTTTCAACCAGTTCTCCTTCAGATACTGAGATTGCGTATATATACAACCTGAACTGGAGGGGAACATCTAGGCAGTAGAAGTAATCCCACTGTTTGTTGGCTTTATTCTTCACTGCATTGCTTATTGCCAACCACCCCAACGCACTGCTGTGTGCCTCACTCACTCTGAGTGGCTGAGCACTGTAACATCTTAATTTAAAAAATAAATGTGGTGCTGTCACTGTTGCTTATGCTGGGCTTTTTGAATTCAAGTGTTCTGTTTCCTCTGTTTTGTTATGATTTTCATTGAGGGGGGGAAAAAACACTCAGACATTCAGAAAAACTGAAGTGCTAATTAAACTGTTGTGGAACAATATTATCCTCTTTAGTTTTACACTGACAATTTTAATGCAGATTCAATTTTACAGGCTTTCTAATCAGAATTCACTGGGTCTCTCATTATTTCTCCTAATTCATTGAACAAGTCCATTCCCAGGGATCTTGAAAATGCAAAACATGGCCATACAAAAATAACATTTATTTCACGAAAGTTTCATTAGCAGTTTCCCAAGCTGAACCGGGGGGGGGGGGGGGGGGGGGGGGGGGGGGGGGGGGGGGGGGGGG
>QXTE01000139.1:4063148-4172949 GCA_003942145.1 Platysternon megacephalum
GGGGGGGGGCGGGGAGAGGGGGGGAGGAGGAGAAGGAAATCCTGTTTAGTAAGAAGTCCTGTAGCGATATTAATATATACTGCGTTTTTGTGTAAAATATAACTCTCTGAAAAGTTATCAGGCATTAGTTTGAAAGGAATAAAAAAAAAGTAATAAAGATTTGGAATGTGGAGGAAAACAGCTTAAATATACTGAGCTACTCATAGCCTTTGGCTCTCACTTTTTATGATTTAGACCAAAAAAAAAAAGAAAAAAAGGATTTTATTATAGTGATGCCATTCAAGCCCTTCTATTTAAACATGCCAGAAATCTTGTTATTAAACCCTCTTTTCAGGGGGTTCATTACTCAGCTGCTAAAATTATTTCAGGGTGGTAACTAAGCACAGAATTCATAACCTAGTAGGCCCTGCAGCCCTTCTCTGTGAACCTGGAAAATCATTTAAATCGCTTTGAATTATAAAAAGGGTTTTAGAAAAATATTTTTAAATGCATTTTTCTGCCCTTCTGTTCCTCTAAAACAGTGGTGGGCAAACTGCGCCCGCCGGGCCACATCTGGCCCGCGGGACCGTCCTGCCCGGCCTTTGAGCTCCTGGCCAGAGAGGCTAGCCCCCGGCCCCTCCCCCGCTGTTCCCCCTCCTCCGCAGCCTCAACTCGCTGTGCCACCAGCGCTCTGGGCAGCGGGGCTGTGAGCTCCTGCTGGGCAGCGTGACTGCAAGAACTGCTGGCCTGCCCCGGTGCTCTAGACTGTGCAGCGGGCGGCTGGCTCCAGCCGGGCAGCACCGCTGCCAGTCCTGGTGCTCTGAGCGGCATGGTAAGGGGGGGGGGTGTTGGATAAGGGGCAAGGAGTCCTGGGGGACAGTCAGAGGACAGGGAGCAGGGGGTGGTTTGATAGGGGGTGGAGGTTCTTAGGGGGGCAGTCAGGGGGCGGGAAGTGAGAGGGGACAGAGAGGGGCCAGGAGCCAGGCTGTTTCGGGAGGCACAGCCTTCCCAACCCAGCCCCCCACACAGTTTCAGAACCCCGATGTGGCCAAAAAGTTTGCCCATCCCTGCTCTAAAACCTAGAGGGCCAAATGATGCCTTCACTTGCACACATGCAGCTGAGGACAGAAGTTGGTTGTTTTAGCCTTTAATACTTTGCAGTGCCATCTACCTTTTTTTTTTTTTAATGGAAATATTACCACTTAGGGTCTAATCTAGTGCATAATGATGTAAATGACTTCATTTAGAGCAGGAACTGTTAATTGGTAGTTTGGATAACTCTCTTTTCAGGCATTGTGTGTAGAAAAAAATAAGGAAAACTCTGGATATTTTTATTTAGTTTTGTCTTTTAGAAAACTCATTGCTGAGTAAATGTAATTGTATTAATTATTTTTTTAAATCACATTCACTTAGTGTGTATGTGACAGTTATCTTGGTACATCTCAGCAATGGAGATGGGGTAAACTAAAAGGATTTCTCATACTTAAGAGATGATCAAATTGGTAGTGTCATCATAAACAGGGATATTTTTATTTATGGGCATAATAATGTGTGCTAAACAGCAACATTTAATTATGGATTTCCAGAACTTTATTTACATACTGATAAGGACAAGGCATTTCCTGTGTATTGCTCTTGACTGTGCAGTTTGCTCTCTTCAGTGATCTCTAAAATCTAAATGAGTCCAAATTTTACCTTCTCCGTGGAAGGAAGTATGAAGACTCACCTCTTTATTTTGCTTTCCCCTTATTGTCTTGTGTCGTGCTTTGAGTCTCATTCTCCAGGTCACCAATTCACTTTTTTTAATTATTATTATTATTATTATTATTATTTATTTAAATCAGTGAGTATTGTTTTGGTTGAGGATGAGGAGAGTCTCCTTGCTCCTCCCACCACAAGCCCTTAAGTCAGGATTTTTTTCCCCACTATTCAAAACGATCAGTGTAAGGGATACCGTGCTGAGAGGCTCCTTAGAAATGTGTATCATATCACTAAAATCCTTGGCATGTAAGATATCTAGATCTCTGTAGAACTATATTTCTATCGCATTTTCTTAAATATATTTCTTCTTCTATTTTTGATTGATAGCTGCACTTTTATTTGTAGAAGTTCTTTATCCGACTGTTCTTTTTTTCTCTAACATTTTGTGGAGTGTTGCAATATGAGTACAGCAGGACAGTAAACAGTCAATAAAACAGCTAGACTCAAACAGCAAAATTCATCAACGAAACTATAGATTCAAAACAAAGCTAAATCTTTCTACTAGAAGGGTTACTACTCTCTCTGGGACTAATAAATAAGTTTTACACACACATGAACCAGCGAGAACAGGTCAGTTAAGGTTACCAACTCTAATACATGCCTGAGAGATCCTATACATTGGGAGTGGAGGAAGAGCAGAACAATAAAAGATTGTCCCAACAATAACAGTGCTGTTGTTAAAACATCAATGCTACAGCCCCCTAAAATCCCCATTCTCTATGGGTGAAGTTTGCCACTCCTGCACACATCTGTGGTACTCCCACAGTGGAGTATTGGAATATTGTGTCCTGTTTTATTACCTTATCTAAAACATGCAGCAGAAATAGGAGACTTTCAGAGAAGGGAAACACAAATTATTACAGTCATGGAGAGACTTCTGTATGAAGAGAGACTGAAGAGAGTTAGGACTGTTTAGAGCAGGGGTAGGCAAGCTATGGCACGTGTGCCGAAGGTGGCATGCGAGCTGATTTTCAGTGGCACTCGCATTGCCCGGGTCCTGGCCACCGGTCCGGGGGGCTCTGCATTTTAATTTAATTTTAAATGAAGCTTCTTAAACATTTTAAAAACCTTATTTACTTTACATACAACAATAGTTTAGTTATATATTATAGACTTATAGAAAAAGACCTTCTAAAAACATTAAAATGTATTACTGGCACGCGAAACCTTAAATCAGAGTAAATAAATGAAGACTCGGCACACCACTTCTGAAAGGTTGACGACCCCTGGTTTAGAGGGAACATGTAACAAACAATGGTATAGACAAATTACATGAGAAATTTTTTGTTTAACCTCACAACTCAAGGACAGACTGACATTGTTTGAAAGGCTGCACGTTTAAAATTGATCAAAGGAAATACAATACAGAAGTAGCCCGTGGAACGTATTGCTGTTAGATGTTAAAACCAGGATTATTAAATAATTCACAATAAGATTAGACTTTTATATAGCTAATGAGAGCATTAACAATTACTTTAGGTATGATTTAGGGGGGAAAAAAAGAGAGAAGAGATGTGCACTCTTGTGTTTCCAGCATTAACCAATCTAGCAGAGTTAAAAAGAAAAATCCATTATGGGAAAGCTATTCCATAATTGTCAACTTTGAGATTTCTGGCATCTCTCTCTGAAACATGAAGTACTGGTCACTCTAAGACAGTGTACTGGATTATTGTAAGTGGAATACTCGTTTGCTATGTTTGCTATGAAACATGAGCTGAGGGTGTTGGATGGAAATCAGCCTCCTTCCCTGTGATAGCTAAGCCCTGGACTGTAACACATCCCCTTCACAGATGCTATGTTGGAGGCTCCCACTCATGCAAAAGTGCATCCACTGCTTGAGCACGGCAAAGATTCTGCTCCAGTTCTGATGGTGGTCTCTTGAGGTTTATAAACGAATGGCCTAAAGAGTCACCATAACACAACCCAAAACCAGAAATCCCAGTGGTTTAATAACAGCTTGTTACTAGCAGCTTCTCAATGCAATGTTTCTCCTATCTGAACTCTTTCTCCTCTTCCCAGTTGTTCCCTGACTGATCTCTTTTAGCAAAGCTCCTATGACTCCATTCATAGCCCTGTCTTTATCAGGGTGGACATCTGGGTCCGTAAAGGAGTGAGCAAACAGTTTTCCTGTTCCTAGGAATCTGCCTCAGCTATATAGGACAAAATCCTCCTTCAGAGAGAATCTGTCTCACTTCATCCAGAGGATTGTTAACCTTCATCCATATTTGTTACTTAAACATAAACATTCAGATGTTAGCACAGACATGGTGGTGAAGTGTTTCTAGATTGACACTGACAACGTTTATTAGCCTCTCTACACTGAATTCTTTGCTACTACAAGCAAAACATGCCTCATTGGTATTAAGGGATCACAATTCCTCTCCCCACTCACTGTCCCAGAATCAATACATTATAGATGGTGTAAGTGTAGAACTGAGATTGTTTTCAGCCACCATTCTTGATCTACGGGGAAAAGGAGGACTTTTGAAGTAAAAAGTGCGGGGGAGTTTTGTTTTGTTTTGAAAGAATTCCTGTCCATTGCTAAAACAGGAATTACAGATGCCAGTTCTGGACTTAAAATTAATATTAGTATTTATAGGAATCAGTGTGTCCAAATGAGTGCTTATATACTACTATAACTGTACCTATCCGACTACATCTGAGTAGGCTTAAGTAGCATATTTTCTGCTCCAGTGGCTTTTCTCCTCAGCATGAATTCTAGAACTGGGATGCTGAATTCCCACCAGTATTAAAGCTAGAGTAAGCACTTCTCCTAAAGTTTCAGAATTCTTATCAAGAAACTCCTAGTCTTTAAAGATTTGTCACCGTTACGTGAGGTGTGTTGTCTGTCCTACTGCTCTGAAGTTTAATATGTGCTCTAGTGCTCACTCTCTGTGTGGCCTTGAGCTAGTGATTTAACCTCTCTCTGCCTCAGTTTTGCCAGCTGACAAAATGTGTTAAGAATATGTAACCCACACGGGTTATAATTATTATTTAATTTATATTTGCAAAGGATTGCATTGTTCTACCAGTACTAAACTCACGGCCACTGCTTTTCACCTCGTGGTGGGAATGAGATGTATGTAGTGTAGCTGTCTGCACAATTAACTACTGAATGCAGACATAGCCATAGATTTAATTCTCATTACCTGTTTTGCAAGACTATCACTTCTGCAAAAGTGTTAAATCTAAATGGTTACAATTACTTTGACTTCACTATACACATAAAATTAAAAAGAAAAATGAATGTATATGAGTTCAGAAATAATCAAGTAAATATAATTCATTGTACAGTACTAAACGCAACAGTTTCACGGCAACTGCACCAGTATTGCCTATCTGTGGTCCACCAAGGGCAGAGACATGTGTCTCACTCCCTCCTGAACAGGGATTTTTAAGACTGCAGAGCTCCCTGCCTTACACTGTTATATCCCCAGCAAGCCAGACTACCTAACCAGACCAGCGCCTGTGCTTTGCTTTCTCTCCGAGGACTGTTACCAGCATGTTTCTCACAGTTATTTACTACACATTTCCTTCTAAGTAAGTTAATTTATTCTTAAGCTCAAAGCACTGCAGAGAAAACATTAAAACAATAAAAAAAACCTATATCCATGTTAAAAAGATTACCAGAAATTACCCCCTACTCCAACCTAGAGCTCTGGTGAGTTTTAGTCCTTCAAAACCCAAAAGTGAGTTTTCCCAGTGTTTACAAGTTTACTCAGCTTAGATCCAGAACCAGATCAAAGGCCCAGCATAAAGGCAGGGCAATCAGCTGTTTCGTCATATAGCGTGGACCTTTGATATTGGCCTTCTGTAACAAGTAATAAGGAGACAATGACCCTCTCCTCAAGGTGTAGCTTCAAAAGTTGGGGTTTTGCGTAACCAGAGTTCGGGAATTTACCTAGGATTTTTACTTATCCCAAAACTCCGTAGTTGTCTGGCACATTTTCATTATAGTCCTTTGAAGTCCCAGGTATCAGATCTGTCACATCATGCCTCTAGAGAGGTCACATACTATCCCATCCCAGAATAATGCATAAGCTTAATTCAATATGGTCTTTGAAGGATATTGCAGGAAATTGCCCTATCACACTAAGTACCTGGACATTTTTAGTTGAAGATGCATACACGTAATTAGCATGTGAAAACATCCCTCATTGGTTCCAATCATATTCAAAGTTTCATATAGAATATGGTGTATCTCATCAGCATCCTTAATAGTGAAATGGGGTTTTTCAAGAACTTTAATATCTTTGTATTCTTAACGGGTTTTTTTTTCCTTTGAGGGGACAATTTAAAACAAAACCAAACCCCTGATCTTCTCAGACTTTCACCATCCACACTGAAATATCACAAAACTCAGTCAGATTTTGAATTATGTCACAAAAGGGGAACTTGCTTTGGTTAATATGGTCCACATTTTCTGTCGGCATAAAAGGGTTGGATGATTATTAGTTTTTTATCATAGTGCCAAGGAGCACCATTCATGGACCAGGACCTCATTGTGTTAGGCACTGTACAAGCACAGGTCAAAAAGACAGTCCCTACCCAAAACGACTTTATAATCTAAGCATAAGACAAAAAACAGAGATACAGACAGATCTGGAGAGGGAGTACAAGGAAACAATGAGACAATACTAATCAGCACAATAGGCAGTGGTTACAGCTTCAATGACTTAAACCAGAGCTGCTGCAATATACAATAGTAGATGCCATTGAGACAACCAGAATAAGTAAACAAAAATATGGAGCATTTTAAACTGCTGACATAATGACAACCCTGGAAAATGAACTCTTATCCACAAATAAGTGCAGCATGAACAATAGCTTTGTTACATTGTCCCATCAATATCCTTCCTTGCCCCCTTTGAATGGAAGGATTACTTCTGTGTGTAAGAGGAAAATTTGGTCTCAATGAAAATTAAATCCTTTGCTTTTTTTGCTTTACGTCCGCTAGCAAGGGGATGTTTATTTCTGATTTGAATTTTATTTTATTTTTAATGGGAATAGTTATCCACTAGGAAACAGGCTGAGGCCTCCAAATTATTATCCGTGAGACAAACATCCCTTACATAACTGCTTTTAAATCAATAATGAACTGAACTCTAGCTCCCATAGCCAAACAAATACAAAAAAATAAAAATAAATTATTGTGTTACGTGTGCAGATCTAAGTGTTTTGAAATAAGTATATTACATTCGTACATTTTTAGAAAGAGAAGTGGAAATACATTAGTAACCCCTGTGTCTGTTCAGGCAATTTTAACTGACAGCTGTAAAAGTCTCAGAAAACCCCACACTGAAAATTAAATGTTATTCCTGTAACACAAGGAAGCTTTTCCCAACTAAGATTTGAGAATTACAAATTAGTATCACCATTCCTTTTCAATGCAAAGATTTACTTGACCGGAAAAGTGAATAACTATAAGCTGTGAAGGGGTAGGGTATTGGAGGGCAAATAATATACTTGATTTCCCAAGCTGCCACTGTACACAGATACCCTCAACCTCTCAAAACAAGCATCTTAGCCTAATGCACCTTCTCTAACTTTTAATAGCCCCTGACAAGATCTCTCTCATGCCTTCATCATTCTGTAAGGAAGTATCAAATCACTGAACAGACACACAGTCTGTCTAAATCAACTTAACACCCAGGGAAACTGGTGTGGAGCTTAAGGAATGGAATCCTCAAGATGTAACCTGCCTTAATATGTGTGGGGACACTGTGCTACTACTCCAGAACGTTGGGAAGGAGGAGTGCATGCACCAGGCTGCTGCTGCTGCTTACATGTGGGTTTGGGCCATTGGAGCAGTGCATAGGTGTACAAGCCATGTTACTCTGGCTCCCTCCACCAAAATGTCGGGACAGCTCAGGTCCATACCACACAGAACATTTAGCATAGGCTCCATATCACATCCCTGCATAGATTCTTGCCCTTCATTTTAAGCAAGGATGCAATGAATAGCTGTTGAATGTCTTGCATGACAAGGAAGACCTAGAATATTTGATCCTATATATTTACTTCAAAACAGTGTGTCTTTACTATAGCTACGCAACATTTTTAATAATTATACATTTTACACACCCCACAATCTCTACCCATTGTACATGTTAATATAGACATTTAGCTCTTGTTTGTTAGGATTCAAGTGTCAGCCATAAATAAATAAATAAATTCTATCTTTATTTAGATATACAAAAAAAAGTTCCCATTCCAAGTACTAGGTGTTAATTTTAGATACAGAGCCCATAAAAAATTAATGAAATAAATAAAGCTTGAAGCAGACCATATAACAGTGCTCCCTTAAGAAACACAGACTCTTCCTGCCTTTCAGTCCTCTCCAAAAGCCCAGGACTGTAAAGGAAGGTAGGAATTTGCAGTAATGCATGTTACAGTGAAGAGTACAATCGTAGACTCCTTCTCAAGGTGGGGAAAAAATCTGTGGCAAGAACTGGATCTGCTTGAAAGTGTTTCAAATCCCTAACACAGAGGGGCATTTCTGGTTTCAAAGAGCAACATGGCAAAGTTTGCCTTAAGAATTATTTGTAAGAGTGCTTGGAGAACCCCACACGCACACACATACCTGACCTATGTAGCTATGACAATATAACTTTCAAGGACCAAGACTTTGATAACGTCAATTGAATTACGCCAAGATTAAATTTCGTCCAGTGAGTCTGTCTGATGTAAGATTTTTCTAATAGTGTGAATATTTAAGACACTCATAAAAACAGCTATGAAACTTGTAGAAGGTTTAAAAAATCTAGTTTAAAGAGGCAGAAAATCATTGTGCCCTTGAATCACCATAGCCTCCTGATAGCTTATTAAACAAAACCGACAGACTAGAAACAGTTAAGTGTATCTGTATCGCAAACCAGGATAATTATTTTCCATGTTGAGTGAGATGGCAAAAGATTTAAAAAATCATAGAAAGTAATAGGAGCTGGAACTTAGGGTGGTGCTGCACCCCCTGACTTGAAGTGGTTTCCATTATATACAGGGTTTATAGTTTGGTTCAATGGCTCTCAGCACCCCTATTATAAAAATTGTTCCAGCACTCATCTACAAAATAATTGCATAACCTCCTTATACCTTCAGACAGCATCTTTCAGCATCTTTTTTATGTTCTGTGATAATATTAAAATGGTAATAGAGCAAGAAAAAACCTTTGCAAATTCAATAAACTTTTTTACAGTGTTCTCACTAACAGTAATAAGCCAGGTATTTTCTCTAACAGGCAATTGGCATGAAAATTCCTCCTCCTACACTACACTACATTGTATTACATAATGCAGTACACCAGGGGTCGGCAACCTGCAGCACATGAGCCAAAGTCAGCACACAGGCTGATTTTTAGTGGCACGCTGCTGCCAGCTGGGGTCCTGGCCGCCGGCCCCGCTCAGCCTGCTGCCGGCCTGGATTACAGAACCCCAGACCAGCAGCGGGTTGAGCGGGGCCGGCGGCTGGGACCCCAGACCGGCAGCAGGATGAGCCGCTCAGCCCGCTGCCGGTCTGGGGTCCCGGCTGTCGGCCCCTTGCCAGCTGGTGTCCCCGCCTCCAGCTCCGCTCAGCCCACTGCCGGCCTGGATGGATGGAACCCGGGCCGGCAGCGGGCTGAGCGGGGCTGGCGGCTGGGACCCCGGCTGGCAGGGGCCGGTGGACAGAACCCAAGACTGGCAGCAGGCTGAGCGGCTCAACCTGCTGCCGGTCTGGGGTTCCGTCTGCCTCCCGCACTGCCGGTCTGGCACGCGAAACCTTTTACGGCATGCAAAACCTTAAATTAATGAAGACTTGGCACACCACTTCCCAAAGGTTGTTGACCCCTGCAGTACACTATCCAAACATGATGATCAAAATAGGGTTTTTTTTTATTATTATTTATTAACTCAACTTTAGTACTATCCATATATCCTTATTTTCACAGAATGCAAACAAAACAGTACATTGCAATCATAACATTTATACTTAAATCAATATCTTAAGAATTGCATGCTTTCCAAAAGTTTAAAATATCCTCCAATTTACAGTGGGCTTAAAGGGCAGATCTTCAGCTGGTATAAATTGTCATAAATCCAATGAAGGATACTAGTAATGACATAGTTCCAAGTATTCATGTTTTCAGATAGAAAATAACTGCATGCGAAGCAGAAGAATTTGATACAGCCTTCTTTTTCCTTTTTTAAAATGTATTATGTATACACTTCTGAAAGACATAATGTGAATTCCAGCTTGGAAATACCCGAGAAATTTTTCCCTTTAACACAGAGAGAGATTCAGCTATTCTACAAAAGACTTATGAAGATACTATGCATTTTAGATCATATAAAAGATAGGTAAGATAGGTAATGATTTTCCAGAGATTGTGACAAAGAACAAGACGTGGACTTTTTTTGCTTGAGGGAGTAAAAATACACTTTGTATCTAAGTACTTTTGGGCTGGATTATCACAGTTAGAATAGTTAAAGGGTGAAATTAATGTCTGTGCAGAGTACAAGCATTAGGTGTGTGAACCACGTAAGTCACAATTAAGCACTGTTTTGAAGACTTAGGCCTTGTGCTGTAACTCAGCACAGAGTGAAATTCACTCTAATAGCCCAATTTGGAATTAACTGCTGCAGTGCTTACTATCATGAGTAGCCCCACATAAGTCTTTGGAACATATTACAGTACTAAGCAGCATGTCTTTGCAGGATTGGCACAGAGAGCCTCCATTAAAAATGTTTGGTGAGAGAGAAGGTTGGGCCGGGCTTACTTTTAAAAGAATACATTTCAAAGGTTTACTGGACTAAACTCCAGAGTTATCCATTACTTGTAGATTAAACGGTTCAGAGCTCAAGAAATCACAGAATGTTAGATCCAAGATTGAAGTCTCTCGGAACTGAATTAGATGAGAAATCTGCTGAGACAAAGATTGTAAATTGAAGAAATTAAATTTTAGTCTGAGAAAGGTATTTTTACTTTTGTTTGCTTGTAACCCTTTTTATCTTTATTCCTTATACCTGGTATCACTTAATGCTATGTCCTTTTGTTAAATACACTTGCTTTACTTTTACTGTAAACCAATTTAAAGTTGTGATTGAAATAAAAGCATTTGTCAAACCGCAATTCAATTAATGAGCTACAGTGTATTGCCTCTTTAAAGGAGCAATAAAACTGAATAATTTCTGTGAGTGTTGAGGAGAGGGCTGGACACTGCAGACAGACATCTCTTAAAGAGTTTGCTGGCAAGGCAGATAAGCTGTTGTGTCAGAGAGTTTGTCACACAGCTTAGCAGTTACAAAACTCTCACTTGCTGGGCCTGAGAGGGTAACACAGTAACTCTCAATTCTGGAACCTCAGCCTCTTGTCACATTGGTAGATAGTTTTGGCAAAATTTGGGACTGGGAGGGCTTTGGGGTCATTCTGCAAAAGTAACTGGCTGGTGAAAGCCAGGCTGTGACCTGTATGCTTGTGTGGCTGGCTGCTGGTATGAGGGCTGTGAGCCACAGCAGCATAGCATTTAAGGCACTCAAAGTTGCAGAGCAGGTGGTAACAACCTCTTACTGGTCTGGGTTGAACCCTAAAGCATCACAACCTAACAGACACAAATTCAGGTAATGTTTACTAATTGAGGGAGGGGAGAAGATGGAAGATATTTATGTGTGAAGAAATACACTGTAAATCCTCATAGGGAAAAGATACACTTCCCTCATTTTCTACACAGTCGAAGTAATAACGTTGCAAGAGCTGCTTTTCTGAACAGTGTTTTTTCTTCATTGTATTTATCATTTTTTGGATTTCAATAACAATATAAAGAAAGACAATAGAGAAATTAAAATAGAAATATGAACATTATTTCTTTTGATACTACAAACAAACAAAACAAAACCCACCAACCTTTGTACGCATGTGCTGTAGTTTTTATTGTAAGCTATAAAAAAAACACATTTCACTGGAAACCAGTTAGCCTACAGAAAATGAGTTTTTCCTAAGGAAGGTTAAATTTAAAATCATAGATCTTGATTAGTTTATCTCAGCGATTCTCAAACTTCATTGCACCGCGACCCACTTTGGACAATAAAAATTACGATGTGACCCCAGGATGGGGGACTGAAGCCTGACCCAGCCTGAGCCCCAGGGTGGGAGGAGACGCAAGGGCTTCAGCCCCAGGCAGTGGGCCTGTAACCTGAGGCCAGATGCCCAGGGCTGAAGCTTTCAGGCTTTGGTCCTGGGACCCAGCAAGTCTAAGCCAGCCCTGGCGACCCCATTACAATGGGGTTGCAACCCACTTCGGAGTCCTTACACACAGTTTGAGAACTGCTGGGGATTTGGCATTTGCACCTTATAAAAACTAACATGCATGATCCACCCCGAGGTAAAAAACATAGTGAAGACCAGGCACATTCATTTTATTGCAAAAGTGTCTGGTCTTCACTGTGTTTTTACCTTACGATAGCTCATGAACATTAAGATGGGGAAAATGTGAAGGAAAAGGAGTTTAGGAAGGGACATAGTAAGGGGACAATGGAATGAGGGTAGTTGATTCTTTCTAAATGAGAGTACGGGGTCTGATCTCGGAATGGGTTGCAGCGGGGACATGGCACAGGGGCAGCAGATAGAGAACTTGAAAGCAGCTAAAAGGAAAAAGGAATAGCAGACGTGGAAGAGGAGCATGAATCTATTTTTCCACATTAAGCTTTAAAACATTTAAAAATTTGAATCTACATTTTAAATGCTCAAAATTTTATAAGAAGATAAAGCCCCCTGCACCATTCACTACTCACATATCCAACCAGACATAACTTTCACCCCTCTACATTTTCTATAGATTTGTTCAAAGCCACAGCAGAGAAACCTCACTATGACAACCCCAAAGATCTAGGTTCATCCAGATCAAGGCTTCTCGCTGTAGTCCTCATACATCAACACAATTTAAATTTTTGATGCTCATTTTAAGAAATGGTAAGTTAAATAACAAACATTTAAGGTTGAAAGTATGTATGATGCAGGCCATCTGGCACTAAAATATTTTTTAGTACAAAAAAGTATATCTTTTCAAAAACTTAATTGTTCATTTCTGGAAATGAACAGTAAAAGGATCCAGCTTGTCACTGGCATATAATTTCTTACCATGTGACATATCTTGTCTCCAAAAAATACAAAATGATATGAAAATGTCAAAATAACAAGTTTCTATGAAGATATAAAGTCCTATTTCCTGCTCAAATAACACATATGCAATTATCTCTAAGTCATTAGTTATTTTGACTTCTGCTTATATTTTCCAGAAAAGGTGAATAAAACTGCTTCTTAGTTTGTTTTTGTTTTTCAAAAATCTTGAGGTAGGTTTTCCAACTTTAAAAAGATCAAGGATTTTGCTACCAGCTAAAAGCAGATTATTGGCGATTTTAGGAAATGCATGACTTGCTCTCCTAATCCTGCTGACCTTTTTCATATTAAAATCTAATTTCTGTTCAACTCATGTTTTATTATCAGTTTAGTCATTAAATAAGTGAATTCTGTTTATTTTTTTTCCTAATCTTGATTTCTCTTCTGAATGAAAATTATTTCTGAGCTATTAAAACAGTTGAGCCTTATTTCTTTTATTTTGCTTAGGACAGAATAAAAAATACCATATCCACTTGTGATTAGCAAGGAAGAAAGCCAAATGTAGGAAATCCTGTACATATTTTTATGTGGTTAGGTTTTATGTGTAGCTCAATCTGCGGGGTTGTAGCTCAATCTGCGGGGTGGTTATCTGTCTAAAACCAGCAAAGACAAATCTAAAGTATTAGGCCATGGCAACTACTGCTGTTTTACACCATCAAAAAGATAATCCCTTAGCTCTTATTTGAAATTCACACAAGTACAAGTTCCACTCCTCCAATTTGTATGTGCGGTTGAGTGATCTGAATGATTTTATGTTTGAAGTCATTCTATTACTCCGAATCTCACTAAAGGATAAAAAAAAAAACCCAAAAAACCCCATTATATTACAAAAAGTGCAAAAGTATCCTCCTCCACACAAATCATGCTAACTAGTCTGGGACAATGAAAAGTCACACATGATGGAACAGATGACCAATTATATTTAAACAAAAATTACAGCAGGAAATGGTTGAAGCAAGTTGTACAAATACCATTCATTATGCCAAAAAAATCTCCTTTGCAAGTGAAAGTATAGAACAGCTCAAATGTGGTTTTGGTCATTAAAATTTACAATAATTTATGCTGTTTATAAGAAGTTAATGCTGTTTATAGGAAACTTAACCAGCTTTTATCTTGTAGAATGGAACAAATTTAACTGAAGTGAAACCCTTTTCAGATTTATGCAAAACCTTCGGATTAATAGTGACTTCACATCCATTAATATGCTTTTTTCTATCAGATGCAATGGTTTTAATTAAACTTTACTAACCCTTTTTGGTTTAATCCCTCGAGCCGACCTATAAAACACTAGAGGTTTTAAATCAAACTGTAAAAATCCTCAAAGCTGCAAGTAAAAGTGTTAGCCACAGGAGAAAACCAATAAAGGATTTATCAAACATGTCTAGTAAATCAGTAAAGCTTTGTAAAGAGAATTTTTTATAAAGAAAAGATCTTAATCTTAAAAATTAATCTCTAGAAAATAAATTACATAGGTGTATCAAAAACATTTTCAACATAAAAGATAATAACTACAGCGAAACACTTGTCTTAAGCTTAAAATGCAACCCTAAATATACTGTATATGAATAAGAAATTGAGGTTTTTATAAGGTATTGCCTAATGGAAAAGATGACCAGAGAACTAATACTTTTACTAGGTAGAGTGAAAGTGAGAGTATTGTCTGTGCTTCTAGTTCCCAGGAAGTTTGTGACTATCAATGGATCTGGTTAGATATAAAAACACATACACCTCTACCCCGATATAACGCAAACCGATACAACACGAATTCGGATATAACGCGGTAAAGCAGTGCTCTGGGGGGGCGGGGCTGCACACTCCGGCGGATCAAAGCAAGTTCGATATAACGCGGTTTCACCTATAACGCGGTAAGATTTTTTGGCTCCCGAGGACAGCGTTATACCAGGGTAGAGGTGTAGTTATTACAGACAATGGTGTACCTCTACAAAAGGCCATCACAAATACCCCGATAATACAGGAATTAAAAAGGCAATCAATGATGGTGAATAGTGAAATCTCTTCCTACTACAAATGGCAACCTGGGGTATGCTCTTTATACATCACAAACAACAGAACCTGAATAAATGCCACCAGCCACACATTATTTTAGCATATACCTGTACACATACATACAATTATGAAAACCACACACAGGATAGCCCTTAAAGACCAGAAAGTCGCTTTAAGCCCTGATGCCACAGCGAGTGCTGTTGGAGGAAAATCACTGTACCCACATGGAGCCCCACTGAGGTCAGGTACCGAGGTCAATCAATCTGAAGCATGGGGACTTAGATGACTAAGCATTTTTAGTTAGATAACACATGCATTTGCAATGACCAAGGTATGTCCTTCATTACGTGCAAGGAAGTACATGGGAAGACTGTAGATTCTGAACAATAATGAGATAAGTTACTTATTATTATTTTAGAAAGTAACTGCTATGCTTTAAAGGCTACCTCTAAAAAGACATCCCTCAATGTACACTTCTTTTGGGGTAATAATTTTAGGTATTAGTGCAAAAGAGAAAGATTAATTTAAGGTAGTTATCAATGGTTTAATTGTTCAATAATGTCATCATTTAACTCAGTCAAAAAGTAGGCCTTATTTTATACTACAGTTTAACTAATTAAAAAAAGGTTGTAAAAGATATTTTGGGGATTTTCTCAAATTTTTTTATAATGCATTGATATATGTTGTCATAATTGTAAAACACAGCAGTCAGAGGCTATCATCATGTAGCTAAAATATATGTGCCTGCCGCACACAACACACAGTTAGATTTTTTTCATTATTAATTAAAGGTGAAATTAATCTTCTTGTCCTATCTACATGAACCCCAAACAATCAATCTTTGTGCGCAGAGATGTATTTCAGCCCTGCTAGATGATGGGGTTGCAATGCAGCCTTCTCCTAGATACTCCAGCCTACAGATTTACTGCCCCAATTCAGGGGTTTTGAGCCACCGTATCCATACACTCTTGAATCTCATGGCCCTCTAGATCTGGTCAGAAATGTTCCAACAAAATTCTGTTTAATCAGAAAATGCTGAGTCACTGAACCTAAAATGTTTTGCAAAAACATCTTGGGTTTAATGAACTTTCATCAAATCATAGGCAGGGCCCTGAGGGGAATTCTGAAAACTTTGGTTATGGTCTAATTTGAAACAAAGCCAAGTTAAAAAAAAAATTCTCTACACTGATACCCTGACTTTTTATATGGTCATTCTTCTAGCCAGACCTCAAAACTACTTCCATTATGGTGTATTTGGAATGAGTCCAAATCCCTCCTACGGGATAAAAAGTATACACAGGGTTGTTTTGAACAACTCCCTCTATGGAAATTAAGTGACATATAGTCTTGGCATAAGCTCTTCTGAGCAAGAATTAATTTTACCCTTTCCATATTCATGCCAGAAGCAAGAAAAGGGCCTGGGAGAGAGCCAACCTTTACAGAAGCAATTTGGAGTATGCTACTAAAATAATAAGTGCCATCACTTGTTAATAGGACTCTCCACATCAATAGTTGGTTCCGAAAAATAAACGTCCATAAAAATACTAACTATTCATGGTAAGAAATGTTGTTCCTCAATTATACAACTGTGAGGGTTGAGCAAAGTGAGGTTTTGTTTTTTTGTTGAGAGAGAGAGAGAGAGAGAGAGGGATAAGCACAGTCAACAGGGTAAGAAAATTCTTATAAGGTATCTTCTGGGTGAAAAGAACCAAGTCTCACCTTTTTACTTTTTAAAAGGGACTAAAAATATTTATTCTTCATTGCTGAACTAGTTCACAAAAGAAAGATTCCGTTGACATGAAGAGAGTCTGGTCTCATTTCTAATTCATCTCAGAATACCAGTGCCAACTTCTGGAACAAATGACACTTCTAGAATTACAGAAGCAGTGGTGCTACATTTGAAAACCGGGGTACATTGAGTTGGGTTTTTTTAAGACACTTTTTATATTTATTACAGTGCCTGCCCCAAATACACATAAAAATGTAATCAGTCCTTCACTTTTACAAGGTCTAAAATTCACCAAAATTAATAATCTATTTTTTACACTTCAACACACATATATAAGGTTACATAATCAGATCAAAGGAAATTGTTTTTAATGCCACCATTTTAGAGCAGCACACATATAGAAAACTTCTCTGCAAAGCAAGTGGCCTTCTGTTGGTTAGTAAATTGGTAATCTATTATAGACTCATAGACTTTAAGGTCAGAAGGGACCATTATGATCATCTAGTCTGACCTCCTGCACAACGCAGGCCACAGAATCTCACCCATCTACTCCTGTATCAAACCCCTAACCTATGTCTGAGCTCTTGAAGTCCTCAAATTGTGGTTTAAAGACTTCAAGGTGCAGAGAATCCTCCAGCAAGTGACCTGTGACCCATGCTGCAGAGGAAGGTGAAAAACCCCCAGGGCCTCTGCCAATCTGCCCTCGCGGAAAATTCCTTCCTGACCCCAAATATGGCGATCAATTAAACCCTGAGCATGTGGGCAAGACTCACCAGCCAGCACCCAGAAAAGAATTCTCTGTAGTAACTCAGATCCCACCCCATCTAACATCCCATCACAGGCCATTGGGCAAATTTACCTGCTAATAGTCAAAGATCAATTAATTGCCAAAATTAGGCTATCCCATCATACCATCCCCTCCATAAACTTATCAAGCTTAGTCTTGAAGCCAGATATGTCTTTTGCCCCCACTGCTCCTCTTGGAAGGCTGTTCCAGAACTTTAATCCTCTGATGGTTAGAAACCTTTGTCTAATTTCAAGTCTAAACTTCCTGATAGCCAGTTTATATCCATTTGTTATTGTGTCCACATTGGTACTGAACTTAAATAATTCCTCTCCCTCCCTGTATGTATCCCTCTGATATATTTATAGAGAACAATCATGTCTCCCCTCAGCCTTCTTTTGGTTAGGTTAAACAAGCCAAGCTCTTTGAGTCTCCTCTCATAAGACAGGTTTTCCATTCCTCGGATCATCCTAGTGGCCCTTCTCTGTACCTGTTCCAGTTTGAATTCATCCTTCTTAAACATGGGAGACCAGAACTGCACACAATATTCCAGATGAGGTCTCACCAGTGCCATGTTTAACGGTACTAACCCCTCCTTATCTCGACTGGTAATACCTCACCTGATGTATCCCAAGATCGCATTAGCTTTTTTCACAGCCATATCACATTGGCGGCTCATAGTCATCCTGTGATCAACCAATACTCCAAGGTCCTTCTCCTCCTCTTACTTCCAACTGATGTGTCCCCAGCTTATAACAAAAATTCTTGTTATTAATCCCTAAATGCATGATCTTGCACTTTTCACTATTAAATTTCATCGTATTACTATTACTCCAGTTTACAAGGTCATCCAGATCTTCCTGTATGATATCCTGGTCCTTCTCTGTATTGGCAATACCTCCCAGCTTTGTGTCATCTGCACACAAGCACACACATTAGCACATTCCCACTCTTTGTGCCAAGGTCAGTAATAAAAAGATTAAATAAGATTGGTCCCAAAACCAATCCCTGAGGAACTCCACTAGTAACATCTCTCCAGCCTGACAGTTCACCTTTAGTACGACCTGTTGTAGTCTCCTCTTTAACCAGTTCCTTATCCACCTTTCAATTTTCATATTGATCCCCATCTTTTCCAATTTAGCTAGTAATTCTTTAAAAATCTGTGGCGATCGGGGGAGATCCTGGGAGATTGGAAAAAGGCAAATATAGAGCCCATCTTTAAAAAAGGGAAGGAGGATGATCCGGGGAACGACAGACCAGTCAGCCTCACCTCAGTCCCTGGAAAAATCATGGAGAAGGTCCTCAAGGAATCAATTCTGAAGCACTTAGAGGAGAGGAAAGTGATCAGGAACAGTCAGCATGGATTCACGAAGGGCAAGTCATGCCTGACTAACCTAATTGCCTTCTATGAGGAGATAACTGGGTCTGTGGATGAGGGGAAAGCAGTGGATGTGTTATTCCTTGACTTTAGCAAAGCTTTTGATACGGTCTCCCACAGTATTCTTGCCGGCAAGTTAAAGAAGTATGGGCTGGATGAATGGACTATAAGGTGGATAGAAAGCTGGCTAGATCGTCGGGCTCAACGGGTAGTGATCAACGGCTCCATGTCTAGTTGGCAGCCGGTTTCAAGTGGAGTGCCCCAAGGGTCGGTCCTGGGGCCGGTTTTGTTCAATATCTTCATTAATGATCTGGAGGATGGCGTGGACTGCACTCTCAGCAAATTTGCAGATGACACTAAACTGGGAGGAGTGGTAGATACGCTGGAGGGTAGGGATAGGATACAGAGGGACCTAGACAAATTAGAGGATTGGGCCAAAAGAAACCTGATGAGGTTCAACAAGGACAAGTGCAGAGTCCTGCACTTAGGACGGAAGAATCCCATGCACTGTTACAGACTAGGGACCGAGTGGCTAGGCAGCAGTTCTGCAGAAAAGGACCTAGGGGTTACGGTGGACGAGAAGCTGGATATGAGTCAACAGTGTGCCCTTGTTGCCAAGAAGGCTAACGGCATTTTGGGCTGTATAAGTAGGGGCATTGCCAGCAGATCGAGGGACGTGATCGTTCCCCTCTATTCGACATTGGTGAGGCCTCACCTGGAGTACTGTGTCCAGTTTTGGGCCCCACACTACAAGAAGGATGTGGAAAAATTGGAAAGAGTCCAGCGGAGGGCAACAAAAATGATTAGGGGGCTGGAGCACATGAGTTATGAGGAGAGGCTGAGGGAACTGGGATTGTTTAGTCTGCAGAAGAGAAGAATGAGGGGGGATTTGATAGCTGCTTTCAACTACCTGAAAGGGGGTTCCAAAGAGGATGGATCTAGACTGTTCACAGTGGTACCAGATGACAGAACAAGGAGTAATGGTCTCAAGTTGCAGTGGGGGAGGTTTAGATTGGATATTAGGAAAAACTTTTTCACTAGGAGGGTGGTGAAGCACTGGAATGGGTTACCTAGGGAGGTGGTGGAATCTCCTTCCTTAGAGGTTTTTAAGGTCAGGCTTGACAAAGCCCTGGCTGTGATGATTTAGTTGGGATTAGGTCCTGCTTTGAGCAGGGGGTTGGACTAGATGACCTCCTGAGGTCTCTTCCAACCCTGATATTCTATGATTCTATGATTCTAGCCTGCAGAGTGTGAGAGCGGGGCTTACAGTAACTCAGAGTGGAGCACTTGTGTCGCCTGCAGCCGGTAGCTCTGGGAGAACTACCCCCAGTGGGCACAGACAAGACTCGTTCATGCTGTAAGTAGGTGTTAGCGATTAACCCCACACACTCTAGTTAACCCCGCAAAATATCACAATGGATGTATCCAAACCATAGTTTGAGGGAGACAAGTCTGAGGAGCCCAGCACAGCCCCGTATAACCATATTTTAAATAGAATATGCCAAGAGTGACCTCTCAAGATGTCCAAGCTTGAGAAAATATTGTTATCCCCCGGCACATTCCCACTGGCCCCTTAATTTAAACCCTGCCTATGGGCTAGGAAGTAGGACAGAGAGTACTGTTATTTTATTTATTAAATCATTACGAGAGAATCAGATTCTTTAGTAATGGGGACCTTGTACATACAGTAGAACCTCAGAGTTATGAACACCAAAGTTACAAACACACCTCATTTGGAATCAGAAGTACAAAGTACGCAATCAGGCAGCAGCACAGACAAACGCACCCCACCCCACCCCCTCGCAAAAAAAAAAAAGTACACTATTAAAAAATAAAGGGAAAGTATAAAAAAGATTTGACAAAACAAGGAAACTGTTTCTGTGCTTGTTTCATTTAAATTAAGATTGTTAAAAGCAGCATCTTTCTTCCGCATAGTAAAGTTTCAAAGCTGTATTAAGTCAACATTCAGTTGTAAACTTTTGAAAGAACAACCATAATGTTTAGTTCAGAGTTACGAACATTTCAGAGTTACTAACAACCTCCATTTCCAAGGTGTTTGTAACTCTGAGGTTCTACTGTACATCAAAAAAGCCTTTTCATGTCCTCTGACAATAGCTAAAGGAAATCCCCTCAAAATAACCACAGGCAATTGGTAAGAAGTTAAAATTTTGTCCACAAAACTCAGAATGTACTGGGCATAAAGCATTATAAACTACCTGTGCTTCTTGGCCCTAGAGCACACTGACATAGATCCTGTCCTAAGGAATGCAGATACAGGATAAGATGCTGTATTTCAATAATGATCTGAAACACTGTCAGTGGGATATGAGAGAACTCAGATAAATCCCCATAGGATGATAAGATCAAGAAACATCAGAAGGTTTCAGGAGCTACTAGAAGAAACGCAAGAGAATTCCAGCGGACATGGAATTTTTCAAGCACCTTTTCACAGAACTCTTATGAGCACTTGTCAGTATAACATGGTTTCACAAATTTGAGAGAATAGTTTTAATAATGTTGAAATACTGCTAGTACCCATCACTTTCCAAAAACGTCGTCCCACCACCCTGACTGCAGAAAGTCTTCTCTTTCACTTTTTCAAGTTATTGTGCCACACAGACTGTGCATTGTATGCAGACAAAGATGAATCATGGACCTGTTCTTGCTTCTATTTCATCTGCATTTGAGCACCTCAGGGGATCAGTGCTCTGCAGAGGTGTAATGTATACATGCAGATGAAAGTTGAACAGAAATTGATATACAAACATATTGTTTCTGTCTCACTCAGGCTCTGAACTCACTCACTCACTCACAGAGTGGGTGCTCTTCCCAGCATGCCCCTAATTAGCTTTCTCAAACAGACAAAAGCTGCAGTTCTTCTACTTTTCCAACAACTAGCACTAAAAACAATCAAATGTACTTCACTAAAATGCACTATACACTGATACCATATTTTTTCTTCGAAACCACACTTAGTACTGAACAGATCATAGACGGCTACACTGGGCCAAGAGTTTTAATCAGAACTCCCCACTGAAAACTGTTGTCTCAATATAGGCACAGCAAATGCAGAAGGAAGAAAACAAAATGATCATTTATGAAGAAAACATGCTTTTTGCATTTAACACTGAATGCATTTTGAAAGAGGTAGCTATTCTTAGTCAATGCAATGTGTAATTGTTACATAACATGACTAATATTAGTAAGTGAAATATATATACAGCATATTAAAGTGTGTTAGTGGTTATAGTTAAGACTCCCTTAGCCCTTTTCTAAACCCTCATTTCCAGATTTAGAAACTCAGCCCAAATGGATTTTTGTTGTTGTAAGATTCATCTTTTGTATGCAAAAAGGGTGCAAGACATTAGTCAAACATATAACTCTCCTTTGGTTCCCCTGTAACTACAGTACAAGTTCTGAATTGATAATACAAAATTGGTAGCTTCCTATGGCAGCATTTTTCACATTTTATTAGAATCTGTAATTGATGCAAAAAAGTTGCTAACAAATAACAGCAGGCTATAGTAAAATGAACACTGCTGTAAGAAAATTGTAATCTCTTGGCTAGGTTGCGTTAGGACATAGAACACTGCCTACTGTATTTTTTTAAAAATCACCTTGCCTACCCTGGATTGTGGAAAGTGAGTGAGTGAGTTTTCTTTAATATTAGAGTTAATATGGACAGTGACCAGTTTGGTTGAAAGCTTTCTGGGCAATCAGCTTGTACACTACTGAAGTAAAGAAATGTATGCAATATTTCCCCTGAAGCAATATGAATACCACCCACTAGACAGTTTTCATGATATTGCTATGTACTGTGACTAATTTTTTTAACATAAATTCCTGATCTTCCAAGAGTATGAACCATATTTATTATGGATTCTAAAAGTTTAGTATATAGGAGACACTGCCTTTGGCAGATGTCAGTTTAAATATCTGAATGGCCAAAAAGTATTTAATTCAAAACTCACGATGACAGCAGCTTTTGATTCTGTAAGACTAAGATAACTGTTTAAAAATACTTTACATATTTTATTGCAAAATTAGAGGGGTTTAGAGAAAGGCAACCGGAATTATTAGGGGTATACACTCTCATATAGAAAGAAAATAAAAGATAGTGATTGTTTAGGACACAAATAACATGGGATACGATAAAATAATGAATTAATTCATAATAATGAATACAGTATAGAATGAATAGAGAAGTTAGATCAAGAAATTCTGATCTCACTGTCCCATAATGCAAAAACAGGGGGACATTCAATGAATTGAAAAGGTGACAATTTAAAAACTGATACAAGGTAATATGTTTTCACAAAACATGACTATGAAATTCATTACCACAGGAAGCAGGATGGTGTAGGGGCCAATAGTTTAGCAAAATTCAAAAAGTGAATGGATAACAAGAATATCCAGAGTTACTATAGTTAATGCTGACAAATTCTGGAAGGAATATTGACCCTTATGCTGCAAGGTTTAAGCCAATCTTTAGCTATTAAAGATTAAGATGAGTTCTAAAGTGTGGGGCGGGGGGCGCGGAGAATTACCCACATCATTCTACTAATTGGTTTCTTAATCTCCCCTCTAAAGCATCTAGTGCTGCCCACGGTCAGAGACAAGGTCATGGACCAAACAGACCCCTTGGTTCTGATCCAGTATGGCAATTCCTGTGTCCCTATGTACATTTATTAATTAGTGAATTCTGGGTTCCAGTACATTTCCTAACACATGCCCACAACCTCCTTGTGAATAACTGGAATTCTTCCACTATAGTCATTAGATGTCAAGGTTTATATGAAATATGGAGAATGAATTACTCTCTAATCGTTAAAAGCCCTAAGGATGGTCCCTATGGGCCAGGGTTAATACATTTGAATACAGTGGTGTTGGAAACCTTGCACAATCATTGCTAATGTTCCATCTCTTCCATGGATGTATGGGATTTCAGTTCTCAGTGCTCTCAAACCAGACATTGTATAAACTCTAAATTAATTTTTGTGAAGTATATTAAGTTTAACTGTAATACATATAATAAATAGTTAAAAAAACAGATAGACCAATCCATTATAAAGACCACAGTGGCTGGCAATAAAATAAAAAGGGCTTTTAAAATACATGGTTATTTAAGTTTTCAGCTTTTAATTTTTGTTTCTTATAGAAAACAGTATTTCTTATGCAAATCAAGCCAACATTATTTCACAACTCCACATTGTTTGTCATGAGAACCACTAATGTTGTAAAGATTTAAAAAACTTTTAACATTTTTGGTGGATGGATGAACAGAATGTTAGACAGACTGTGCAGTAGCACAGCCAAATTATATACGGTCATATAGATGATGTTGCTATTGATTATATTGTATAGATAGAATTTCTCAAGAAGTAATTTTCATAATCAGAATATAATAATTTTAAAGTAAATCAAATTGGGAATTTATACTATTCCCCCATGCCCATTTCATGTACTGTTCCCCCCCCCCCCCGCCCCCAAATGCGTAAGATAAACATACAGTAAGGGATCAATTTCTCTCCTGATCTAACTCATATTTAGTTAAATACTTACACCAGAAACTAATATTTAAGGCCATGGTACATTTTTTTTGGTATAATAACCCTTCAATACTTTACAAAATGCTAAGACTTTTGTAAGACACAATCACTAATGAAAATTTAACAATTTGGGTTTTACATATGACATATTTGGAGAAACCGGATGCCAAGTTCTTATATAAACAGCCACATATTTAGAAACAAACAAAAAATCAGCATAAATATGATATCTCCAAAAAGAACATGGGAAGTTGTTTCCAAAACATAAGAAACAAGGAAGGGGAGAATAAAAAAACCCACATCTCTTTAACAAACTCTTGACCCTCACTAACTACTTATTTCCTTTAAGTGCAGAACATATTCAGTGATTGTGTTGCAAGACTGGTACTGGAGATCTATGGATATCAATAACTACTGGGCAATTTCCAAGTGTAGTAGAGATTGTACTCAAAGTGAAACTGCAAATCTGGTCTCATGCAGGTTTTAAAGAAGCTCTGTATGATAAATTGTACAGCCAAGAATTAAGGGCAAAAAATATTAAAAAGTGACAGAATGGCCAATAATAAAATTCACCAAACACTAAGTTATCAGGCAGCACTAATAAGATATAAGAAAGAATCAAAGTTCACACACATCCATAACAATGAAAGTAAACAGAGTATTAATATGACAATGAACATACAGACAAAGGAAACATTTTTATCTTGAAATTTAACACATGCATACAAGAACAAACAATTTTATTGGGGGGAGGGGAGGGAAATGTTGAGACTAACCAGTGCAAGACCCAATTTAAGTAAACAAAAGAATAGAATAAAGATGGAAGAAGCACTGTTATTGTGGGTGTACCTGATCAGATCATTTACACTTCAGAGGGCTTTTGGCATGGCACACTATGTTTTATGTTTAGCTTTATTTTGCTTATTGTGGCAAACGAGGGAATTATGTGTATTTTTTTATAAATATTTTAGGCACTTCACTTTACCAGTTTGCTATTATTCTGCCTGACTGTAAGGAATTCAATCAAAAAAGGCTGTTAGGAAGGGAACAAAATATTAAAAGACGGGGGGAGGGATAGCTCAGTGGTTTGAGCATTGGCCTGCTAAACCCAGGGTTGTGAGTTCAATCCTTGAGGGGGCCACTTAGGGATCTGGGGCAAAAATTGGTCCTGCTAGTGAAGGCAGGGGGCTGGACTCAATGACCCTTCGGGGTCCCTTCCAGCTCTAGGAGATAGGTATATCTCCATATATTATTATTATTATATTATTATTATTAAGGTACAGTCTAGAGGATACCAAGGATCCCTTAAGGAAACAATATGGAAACTATGAATTGGGGAATACCCTTCCCTGACTCCAACCACGCTGGCAAGTTCTCTTTCCAGAAACCTGGGATCCAAGGGGTTACTAAAATCATAATGATGGTGGTCTAGGTAAGAAGTGTGAGGGGATGGGGCGGGGAATTTGGTGAGTTGTCAGCGGCTGTTCTAGGGGCTGACAGAGACACACTGAGGAAGATACACAGAAACTGCAGCAAACAGGCTCTCTATCACCAACCCAGAGATGGAAGTAGTTGGACTGAACAGAATGTACCAAAGCTTGCAAGGAAAGATTAAAGTTTAGGCAAAGAGAAATATGAGCATAAGCCTTTATTGGCTTTTTACTCTGCATACTGTGTATCTTTCCATTAATAAATCATACTTTGTTTGAAGATGCTGTTTTTGAGTCACTATAATCAGCCCTCTAACCCTGCCCCAAGGCTGCTTTCACACTCCTCCCCCCCAGCTATGGGGGGGAGGAGTGTAGAGCACAGTGCTGCAGTGGTGCCAGAACACTACTGTGAAGAGAGTTGGGCCTGTTGGGTTAACATAGCTGGTAAACAGAAAAGCTGCAGCCCAAAGATCCAGTCTACCACTGTAAGGCAATAAGGGGGGAAAGAAGCAAAACCTGTGTACTTGACAGGAACTAAAAGAGGTCTAAAGCACAGCTGACCCTATAACTGTGATATCAGTATTTTAATTGGGATCTTTAATTCTGTGTAGAAGTGCTAGTGCCCAGAAAGGTACATGCTCACCAATTGTCACCATTAATACATCACTGTTTATCCACATTTACCACATTGATATTTGAAATAAGAAAAAAAAAGCAAAGAAACAGTTGTTCCCCACACTTTAAACAGATCAAACTTTTGACACCACTTTAAGCAACTTTAAAATAATATTAATTAATGGCAGTACAATACCTACTGTGTGAAAAAGAATTAGAGGTGGCTTTTATTCTCTGCCAAACATTGGGATAAAGGGTAAAATTTCCAAAAGTAACTTAAAAACCTAAATGACATTCATTGAGACTTAGCCTCATGAAGGTTTCTTGAATATTTGTTTTTAGCACAACGTTATGGCCCACTCTTACCAGCACTGACAGATATGAGTTACATTACATAAATGCAGAAAGGGTTGCACAATTGGGCCCCATAGTGGCAGGTTACAATTTTAAATGCTCCTTTGTTAACGGTTGGAATAGTTTTCATGTTAAATTATGATAATGTTGGGTATTAACATACAAGACAGATTCAGTAAGGGTCAAGCTCTGAGTTCCTCACTCAGTTTTTTCCTCAAGCAAACTTCCACTGATTACAGCACCTCAGAATTTGACCCAGTATTTAAAGGGTGCAAGAGATCTTTCAGGAAAATTTTGCCATTTAAAAACCAGGCAAGTGACCTAACATTTACGTTTTGTAAAGATAAATTGTTTAAAGATGCTGGACTAAATGTGAGCTTTTTTTCTTTAGTTCCAGTGGAAATTGTTTCTTAATTAAATAAATTGTACAAACGACAATTGACCTGTATTTTTATCTGTTTTACTGGGAAAATGATAGAGCGCAAAATCTCAGCCTTTTTGTATTCTGGTATCTTTTTGAAGCACAGATACTTATTAATTTGATAATACTGAACAATGCAAAATACAAAAAAAAAAAAAATCACTGTACTAAGTCTTTGTAGCCCATATTGTTTCCTTGATTATAGCATCAAAAATCACAGAATTGTAACATGGGACAAAATATCTGTAAATGCGTAACACCAATTATAGTAGTTACCTCTGAGCAGAGACTGAAGTGTTTTGTTGTTACTTCTTTGTCAATAACATTAGCATTCAAAAACATAGGCAGTATTTGTCTGAATAAAAAACACAAGACACTATAAACCTGACAATGTGAATGAATACATGGGTAAAGACCTAACTGCATTTTGGTTTCAAATCCCCAGTCATCATCTATCCAAACAGTCATGCGAAAATCCTTCAAAATGTCCAATGACTACTAATTTGAGGAATGTTTATACTTCTGAAGACTTGACTAACTGTCCTGTCTTAAAATTAAGATGTCTTGGTTTCCTTGCAATCTGAATTAGATAATGATTTAGGGAGATTTGACTATATTATTGTGATTGTTGTGATTATATATGTGAACAATAAAGCAAGTCTTTAAAACCGTTAATTGGGAGCTGAATATAATCGGGATGCTGATGTTACAAAACCCTTGTGTGAAGTTCAAAGTACTTCACTGTAATGTGCTGTGTTACCTCACACCACTTCAAAGCAACTACTCCCTGTACCTTTTCCCAGGTCAATAAACAACCAGAAGAAGAAAAATCCATGAGGATTATTAACGCTTAGAGATTACATAATCCTACAATCTAAAATTAAATGTCCTGAGAGCATTCGATACCAATACAGATAAAAACTACTCTAGGTATCTGATCTACATGCTTACCTTTGCTTGCACTCTCAACGTGTTCCAGTTCATCTGTGAATTTTAAGATGCCCCGATAATTCTCTTCGCAGATTTCAACCAGAAAATGCAAGAGTGTTGTTTTTTGATCTGATGATTTAGTATCTCTAATCTGCAAAGATGAGAGCAGAGTAAAGAAATAAGGACATAATGTATTATTTAGCTTTATAAAGCTGTTTTCTTAAATCTACTTTCAGATTTATTTTAATTCACTTAATTACAGATTTTAGTGAAAGTGATCTATGTTGCCAACTTGTGAATGAAATTAACAATTGCTATGAATCTCCAAAGCATTTCTTTTTAAATTAAACTTGGTGTGGTTTCTAAAACAATGTTGATCATATAAAATCCAAACTCCATAAATCCTCCAATTTTTTTTTTTTTTAGAATACAGAGAGGTGTGGTTTTGCACATCTGTTTCAATGTCAGTTATGCTCAGTATGAAGTGCGGAGATGATCCACACTAAGGGGAGGACTGAATGTTGCAACATTGTCACTCTAGAACAGGGGTCGGCAACCTACAGCACGCGTGCCAAACATGGCACGTGAGCCGATTTTGGGTGGCACGCCGCTGCCTGCCGCAGTCCCAGCCCCCAGCCCCACTCAGCCCCCCCACCCACCGCTCTCTCCTGCGGGGCAGGAGGCAGAAGCTTGGTCCTGCGGCAGCCAAGCTCCACCCTCCTCCGCTTCCCTCCGGGGAAGGGGGGCGGAGCCGAGCCGCAGCGTGCTCGCTGCTCCGTAGAGGAGACAGAGAAGAGGTAGGGACGGGGCCTTGGGGAAGCGGGTGGAACAGGGCATATCCCTTCCAGCCCCCTGGGAGCCCCCCCACAAGCCGAGCAACCCAGTCCTAACCCCTGAACCCCCACACACACTCAGCCTTCTGCCCTGCACCCCCTCACACCCCCAGCCCTCTGCCCTGACCTCCCCCCCACACCCAGCCTTCTGCCCTGCACCTCCACCCCCCAGCCCTCTGCCCTGACCCCTGAACCCCCCCACACACCCAGCCCTCTGCCCTGACCCCCCCACACGTCCAGCCTTCTGCCCTGCACCCCCACAGTCCTCATCCCTCTGCCCTGCCCCTCCTCCCCCCAGGTCTGGGGTCCCAGCTGCCAGCCCCATGCCAGCCGGCGTCCTGGCTGCAGGCCGCGCTCAACCCGCTGCAGGCCTAGGTGAACAGAACCCCAGGCTGGCAGCTTAAGATCAGCATTTTAATTTAATTTTAAATGAAGCTTCTTAAACATTTTGAAAACCTTGTTTACTTTACATACAACAATAGTTTAGTTATATAATATAGACTTATAGAGAGAGACCTTCTAAAAAACGTTAAAACGTATTACCGGCACGCAAAACCTTAAATTAAAGTGAATAAATGAAGACTCGGCACACCACTTCTGAAAGGTTGCCTACCCCTGCTCCAGAAGTTAAAATATTGTTAGAAATTGAATAAGTTATTCAATTCACCTTTCTAAATGAATTCCAACTCCTAAAGCAATCCTTCTGCTGCGTGTATTCTGGGATACAGTGCCCCCTAATCCATGTTTGCTCTTTTAAACTCTCAAGGGAGAGGTTAATGGAGCTTCTTCCCATCATAAATTCCAATTACTCATTTAAGCAAAATCCAATACATAATTAATCAATCAATCAAGGTGGAATTATATTAGTGTTTCATAACCTATTTGGTTGGTCTTTGACAGAACGTTTGAAATTAAGAACTAAACGGCCCCCTCCCAATCCCCCCACCCTCTTCTGCAAAAAGAGAGGCGAAAAGCCCAGGAGATCCAGACTGGCTGGCTAGCAGGAGAATGAGAGAGGGAGTAGTATCAATATCTCATCATGTTTTCTGCTCTCCCATGGAAATGTCTCTACGGGAGCTTCCTCGGGATTCTTCAGACTCAATGAGAACAAGTGGGGGACATGGCCTCTCTCCAAATTTCCAGATAACCACTGATTTGTGGGCCAACCCTCATGCTAATTCCCATGTGTGTATTTTTGGGTGTCTAATGAAGAACCTTAAGGATCCAAGGGAATCATCAGATGATGCATTTGAGTCTCAGCTCAGAGTTTCTGTATTTCACCGAACAATAAAAGATTCCATTTCAGATGGCAACATTTTGTTAACTCCACAATGTGAAGAAAAGGGAGGCAAAACATAACAGTGCCATCTACTTCCTCTAAAAATGCAAGAAACATAACATCATCCACAGAAGTCTCACAATCTATAACCCTCTGACCACTACATACAACTACAAGTACTTATGCTACACTGTCTGTTCCACCTTCTATTTAGCTGTGACACACTGAGTACACTTCTCAGACCTGAAGAAGAGCTCTGTGTAAGCTTGAAAGTTTGTCTCTCTCACCACCAGAAGTTGGTCCAATTAAAGTTATTATGTCACCTACCTTGTCTCTTCATATCCCACCCACGCAGGTATAACTCAACTGTGTTTGTGTGTATTTATTTTAGATTTGGCCGATATAGAGGATGTAATTATTACTTATTTGCAAGGATACTAAGAACACAGAATAATGCAGATATAGAATGCACATAATTATTTTCAGAGACTTTTTTTTATAGATGAGCATTGCTATCACAGATGAATTTGTAAATGCTTTTTAACCCACCTTGACATCTAGTGCTTTGTCTAATACAGACTAAGCTACAGCATATCCTGCAAATGAAATCAAGGATTTATTTTAAAAGAATACATAAATATGTGCACAAAATCTCCAGTTTGTTGTCTCATTCTGTAAATTGTTAGAAGTTATAATTCTATAATCCTCAGATGACAGGCTTGCCCCACTGATATTCATTTTAATGCAGGCCTTTCAGCTTTAAGGATTTACCCTGTTAAGAATGAGTACACTCCATAAACAGGCTTTTAAAAATATAGGATGTTTAGGCAATTAGAAAGCAATTTAATTCATACTGATTTGGTTATTAAAGACCAAAAAATGTTCAGTAATGGTATGCAGTATAAATCAGGTCTTAATGTATTACAAACGTGTTTTTTTTTTCAATTTCTTTAAAAAACAAACAAACCCTAAATTAAGTTCCTTAGCTACTAAATTTTAAAAGTAAACTAAGTTTAATTATTTCTTCAAAGGCTTTAACAAGAAAAGAAAGGTTTATTTTTCTGTGTTGCAACATCACAGAACAGGTAAAATTGAGGTAATTCAAATGGCCAAAAATGTATTTTCCCTTCAGACTATCAGAGCTGTATTCTGTGGCACTAATAAAAATATTACACTAAGTCTGTATTGGTATTTTACTGGACTACTTAAACACCTATATTCTCATACTGTTAAAAATCTTGGACAGTACTGTGTGTCACAAAGCTGATCAACTGAGTTCTGTTAAGTGTTATTGGGGTTACCGAATATAATTTAAGGATTGCCAATGACAGCAAAAAAGAAAGCATGCAAATCTACTTGTCTAGGCACTCGTGCTGCTCAGATGGAAACAGTGAAAAGACTTATTTAATGAAGTTAATCTTTGCCTTTTGCACTGTATACTGGGCTCACTAAATAATATCTTTATTTCATGGACCTTCTTCAAGGCATTTATAACAGTTAGGTAACAGAGCAAAGATTATTTTCAGGTGGGTTTTCCTTTATAATTGTTACTATTTAACAAGTTAAGACCCACAAAATAAAACAACATGAAACTCAGTCCTGAAGTCCTACATAGGAAAAACGTCTAATTTGGCTGAATTAATCCCGAGTGGAACTTGACTGACTGGCATTCCACAATGGCTACATTTATGCCATTGTCTCCATTATCTTCAGTGTTCTGTTTTATGCTTCAGAGGTACAGCTAGGATTGTGTCTTGGATATTTTTAGTAAAAGACAGGCCATGGGCAAAAAAAAAAAGTAATGGAAGCCGTGACCTGTCTGTGACTTTTACTAAAAATATCCCTAACGAAATAGGGATGTGCGGATCCCCACACCGCCTGAAGTGGGGCAGCTACGCAGGGGCTTGGAGCCACCTGCAGCAGCTGGGGGCTGCAGGGTACCCCTGCCACCTGCAGCTCCGGGGGTTCCCTGCTGCCCGTGGGGGCCAGGAGCTGTGGAGTGCCCCCACTTCCCATGTCAGCCAGAGGCTGCAGGGTACCCCGCCGCCTGGAGCTCCGGGAGCTCGGTGTTCCCCCACCACCCATGGCAGCTGTGAGCTCTGGGGTACCCCACCACCCCTTGGAGCTCCAGGGGGCCGCCAAAGGCACTGGGGGTACCCCGCAGCTCCCTGCCCCCACAGACAGCAGGGACCCTGCAGCTCCCAACCACCACAGACTGAAGTCATGGAGGTCGCTGGAAGTCACTAATTCTGTGACTTCCACAACCTCCGTGACTAAATCGTAGCCTTAACTATAGGTAATCCGACTGGTTACCAGCAACAGGCAAGCAATAAGACAAAAACCAGTACTTTCCTTTCAGTGACAATTTATCAAGCATTTTCTAAACAACTATGAAAGAACTGAAACAAACAAGTAATTATCAGTATGACTGGAACATTAGTAACATGAAGTTTCCTAATGGTTTCCATTCTAAGACCTGTTTTCAGTCTCTCAGAACTTTTCTTCTCTTAGGCTGAAATTTTCAAAGTCTTATCTTCGCCAGAGAGTGATTTTTGACCCCTGATCAGAAACAAATAGCACAGACATTTTTGAGTTGAGTTTAAATAAAATCAAATCTATGACCTCCCTATCTCATTGCTCTACGGCATTAGTAGTAATATATGGTTTTAAAGTCAAAGTAGGAATTTGGCTGGGAATTGATCATCATAGATGAGAGATACTTTTTGAATGTTCCAGTAAAAACTGGCTTTGATTTGGCCATGTTATAACGCTTTGAGATTCGTATTTTATAAGGCTGTGGTACACAACACTTACTTTTGGTACTCCTACCAAGATTCAGATTTAAGGTAGGTTGTGCACCTTGCACCCAATGGCGCACACACACAAACACAGAATGAGCATGCCTGATTCTTTGGACATACTATAACTGCTCTAAGGGTGAAATTAAACCATTGCACACAATAAAGCCACAAGACCTAAGCACAAATTAAGTTCACTCACTGACATACCACAATCTTGGGATGGCCTTTTGCACAGGGATGAACTGGACACTGAATAAGGAAAGTTTTAGATGAACAAATAAGTTTAAAAATGAGCCATAGATATATGCTGCATTATGTTAAATAGCCAATGAATGGAGAAAAGACTGTGTAAGTCAAGAATCAATATAAGGGTTTTTCTCAGCAGCTGGGTATTTGTTGAAAAAACATGGACAGCTGAGATTTAGTCACTGTCTTCTCAAACTGAGAAATGTCTTATTTGGGCTGTAAGATAAAAACTACATTTGAAATATAATATTGATTTTTTTTAAAGATGACAGACAAGGAAAGTAGTGACAGATGAGTAGATTATTTTTTTCTCATTCCCTTTACACTTCTCACTGTAGAGAACTTTGAGGCAGATTTACAGTACATTAACATTAGAATAAATACCTACTGAAATATGCTCAGTAAAGCTGATCTTATTTTAAGGGAAGTAAAAAAAACACATATGAAAACATACTTTAGTAACACATCATTACGGTCAAATTGTTCTTAGGGCTTATGTGGCCATGCAGCGGAGTAGGCAGGAGTAAGAACTGTCCCTCCGCTATCAGAGCCCTCATTAGTGTCCTCCAGGTTTTTACTCCAGGCATTTCTGGGAGCAGAAGGGATGCATCCAAAATGTTCCCGCATGGGAACGTGGGAGAAAACAGATGAGTAGTAGGCAAACCATTAGCTGGCAGAATTTGCTCATCAAACAGGTGGCATGCCTCACTTCATAAAGGGGAGCCCCTAATTACTCCTTTCCCTTTCTGAATGTATGTGCTAGGCTGTGCTATCTGTAAACATTAAAAAACACTCCCTTCCATAGCTAGGAAAGGAAACCATGATAGCCAACTCTCAAAATACTGATGCTGCATAAAAAAAAGCTGAGCACAAAACCGGCAAAGTGTGTTGCATCCTCTCTAATGGATGCCTCTGGACTAGGGTTGCCAGGTGTCTGGTTTTCGACCAAAATGCCCAGTCGAAAAGGGACCCTGGCGGCTCCACCAGTCACCACTGCTGACTGGGCCGTTAAAAGTTTGGTTGGCAGCACAGTGAGGCTAAGGCAGGCTCCCTGCCTGCCCTGTCTCCGCGCGGCTCCCAGAAGCAGCGGCATGTCCCCCATTCGGCTCCTATGAGTAGGGGCAGCCAGGGGGTTCCGCACACTGTACCCGCCCCAAGCGCCAGTTCTGCAGCTCCCATTGGCGTGGCGCCCGTGGACAGTGCAACGCACAAAGCAGCCTGGCCCCTGCTTAGGAGCCGGAGAGGGGACATGCCGCTGCTCCCGGGAGCCGCCTGAGATAAGCGCCACCCGGAGCTTGCACCCCTAACCCTTCCCGTGCCCCAACCCCCTGCCCCAGCCCTGATTCCCCCTCCTGCCCTCCGCACCACTCGGTCCCAGCCCGGAGCACCCTCCTGCACCCCAAACTCCTCATCTCAGCCCCACCCCAGAGCCTGCACCCTCAGATGGAGCCCTCACCCCCTTCCGCACCCAACCCCCCGCCCCACCCCCCACCTGCACCCCAAATCCCTCATCCCCAGCCCCACCCCAGAACCTGCACCCCCAGCTGGAGCCCACACCCCCTTCCGCACCCCAACCCCCTGAGCCAGCCTGGTGAAAATGAGCGACTCAGTGAGGGTGGGGAGAGCGAGCGACAGAGGGAGGAGGGGATGAAGTGAGTGGGGGCAGGGCCTCGGAGGAGGGGTGGGGCAGGGCAAATGTGTTCATTTTTTGAGAGTAGAAAGTTGGCAACCCTACTCCGGACACTGGGGCACCTCAGTGTCTCCTGTTCTCTGAATAGCCTATTCACCTGTGGTCTGTAATCCTTTCGTCTAATTTTAGTTGTTGGGTTTAAGCGTATGGGTGCTGGGTGGTGTTGGTGGCCTGTGATATACAGGAGGTCAGACCTGATAATCTGGCGGTCCCTTCTGGCCTTAAACTTAATCATCCACAGAGAGTAACACCATAGTACCTGCTACCAATTACTCCTTTAGCCTAAACATTCTGGGTTCCAACTCTGCTGATAGTCCATGTAGGGGTAATTATGGTTTTGGGGTTTGTTTTTTAATTCCTTTTTAGAGAGATGCAGGAAATTGCATGCAAAAATGACTTAACAGAAAGTGAAGGTTGCTAAGTCAAGCACTCAGAAGTAAGTGAAAGCCAGAACTAAGGTTGCCTTGGCAACCTTAATTTAGCCTTGTTGCATAGGTGCATTGTAATAGTGCTGCCCACTATCACATAGGTGGTCTGTGGCAAAGCCAAGAATAGAATATGCCTCTATTGTGTCCCAGCCCAGTGTCTTTAACACAAGAGAACATCCTTTCTGTTCTTGCAACCTTCTACTTTATTCATCATTAGACTATGCACTAAATAGAGCATGACTCTTGTAGAATAAATAATATATGATCGTGTAATTAAACCTCTAATAAAGTGTATTGCCAAGAAGATCAAATTAAGGTAACACATTTAGCTTTAATTCAGGCATCGTCTACCTTGCAGCCATAACATTATCTTTTAATGTACTTCTTTGTATGCAATTTCCTTAGTAAGTCTTTCATTATTTCATGATAAAAATATCACACATACTGCCCCCCATGGGCAAAATCCAGGGATAAAGGGAAATCTTGGAAGTCTTCATTGTGGGTGGGTGGGGGGGGGAGATTCATTTACATAAGGTCCTTGTTTTCCAAAGAGCTCCACACCTAGACCCCAGGCAGTAAGCAAGAATCCTATTCAAATCCACTCTGCTTCATGCTCAAACACAATCAGGATTGGTCATTCCAGTCTCCCTTTCTCCCAGATTAGCATGCAATTTGGCAGAAATGCGTACAGTGTAAGTGTTGTTTTAAATGCATTAAACTGAAAGAAATAAAAGTGAGACTAAGTTCAGTATGCATTTAAATAATGTTTTACAGTTTGGAAATATTTTTAAAAGTTATGCAAATGTGTCAGTCTGAATCATTAAATTATTAAAGAATTAAAGAATGGAAGTGATAATACTACACTATCGGAACTGCTAATATACCACCAATTAATATAACATATTGCAATTTTAATTGTAATTTTCATTTGGCCAGTAAGTAACTGATCTCCGAGTGTAATAAGATTAATTCTATCTCCCTCATCTTTAATAACTGTATGAAATGGTGCAAGAACATTAAAATCTTAACACAGCAACACCTATGTACACAGGGCTTGCAATGCACTTTACTAATTTAATGCTGTTCTAGTTTCGTTCAGTTTTTCCCAGTTCATCTATACCTAAGGAAGAAGTTGCTGGTTAAATGCTATCAAGTTTAAATTTGCTCAGATTTGCTCAGATTTATGAGAGAGATATCTGTGTACATAGTATAATTGATAAATTTCAATACAGCAACACAATGCTCAATAGGAATTTATTAAGAACAACTTTCAGTTGAATGGCAAAGCACAAAATTGGAAAATCAATACTAACAGATACATTGTTAAGAATGTGAGTGATTTAAAAACTCATACATACAAAACATAAAACTAGTGGCATGGACATACCAATCATCTAGTTTCTGAACTCTCTGATTTTCAGGTCTATGCCTCAGAAAGAGAGAAATCTATCAAAATCTTCCTTTATGCGTAACATTCAGGTTGAGTTTTGAAGCCATAAATCACGCCACAGCCATTTGTAAAAAAGCTTTGGAGGATCTGCTTTTTGGTTTGGCTATTTAGGATCATAGAGGTTGAAGTAAATGTCAACTTGAAAAGCAAACGTCATTCTGAAAAAGTTTTACCTACCATTGTTACAAATGACACCTAAAAATACTATAACTGAAAGACTGAAGATAAACTATCCAAAGCACTAGATATTTTTACATTTGACAGCACTTATGAATAGTAAGTTTCACTGTTTCCCCTACATGGTCAGTCACTTTCCCATAAATTTATGTGCATCTTTTACACATCAGCAAGGGGGAGGTAAAAAAACAACACCACAACATTATGGAACCATGATTTCAAAAACAGACAAAATGGCAAGTTCAGCACCATAAAGTGTGTTTGTATGTATGTATATCTATAGCTATATCTATTTAATTGACTAGATTTCTAGTTGGCTGTATCTCTTTAAATGAACTTGGTTTTTCAAATATTCTTTGCTACTAAATGTCTGTTTTTCATCCAACTACATAAATATGGGAGACTGGGAGATAAGTACATGGTTTGCATGCCACTTCTACTATCAGTGCTTATGTAAATGTTTATGTAAAATGTCTTTAGTAAACCAAGAGCTGTCAAAGGATTTAATAGAAGAGAAAATAACTTTCTAAAAGTAAAGTAACTTAAAACTTCTCTATCCTAAATGCCTGACAGGGATAGGTGGGTGGGGGTGGAGGATGGCGAGAGAGACTATAAAATTGAATAGGGATGAAAACAAATGTGTTTTATAGAATTTTCTCTACACAACTTGTAGCAAAGTTGCTGACTCAACATGCCCCCTTCTGGCTGGATTTATCATTGAAGCACCTTTTACCTCAGTTTCCCCCACATTCTTTTGGCCCTCTAGCCAGACCACTATACAGCGTTCAGCCCCTTCTGTGGCCTCAGAGTCTTTTACCAAAAATCCAACAAAAATATAAGCACAACCACATCTTCAGCTCAGACTGTCTCACAGCTGGCAACCATTCTGTCGGAAGCATGGCTTTGGTGCTTTAGACTGTCCTTCTGTGCCTCAATCCACACAACAATCCAGGGACAGGCTGCAATGTTATTGACATGAACTGCGACCGTATAGATTATTGTTGCAACCAAAGTCCTAAAATCCGGGCCGCATTAACTTTTTGTGGGCCCGGCGCCAAACATATTTGTGGGCCCCCATTGGGGAAATAGGGCATGTGATGGGGGATGGTCCGCAGAGCGAGGGGCCGCTTGGGGGCAATGAGCCCCACTCAGCCCAGCACAAGGGCACTGTTTACAAACCCCAAACTGCTAGATGCACACTGGCCCGCCCAGCCCTGCGCTGCCAGCATGCCCCTTCCACACTGCCCCCGGGCCCAGTGCCCTGCCCTTATGCCAGTGCCCCCTCACCCAGAGACTTCCCCCACAGATCTCTATGCCCAGCAGCCCCTGCCTAGAGACCCCTCCCGCTGACAACCCACCACAACTACACAGCACCCTGCACACCATACCCCCTGCCCAGATCGCCCACCCACAGATCCCCTACTGTCCAGCACCCCCTTCACAGTCCCACCATCACAGCTGTACCTGAGGGTATTCCCACCATATTCCTGAGGGAATTCTGCATCAAATTCTGTGCATAATATTTTAAAATTCTGATTATTCTGATTATTTTTTTATAATAAATAAATGTGCAAGTTCCACCATGGCAGTGGGGAGCACAGGCCACTGGCTGCATGGAGGTGGAAGAATACCCTGCAGCCTCCCCCACCCCCATGGGACAGGGACTTGGCAGTGAGACTGAACCTAACCCTGCCACAGCACAAGGGCCAGGCCTGCCACAGAAACACCCTGGGGCCCTGCCCCTTTTGTGCCAGGCACACCAGATGTGGGCAGGGAGGCTCAGCCCAGCAGCAGGATCCAAGTGCAGAGGGACTTAGTGTGGGGGGGATCCAGATGGGGGTAAGAGGGTTCGGGGGGGGGGGGTAAGAGGGTTCTGGGGGGGGAAATCTGGGTGCAGGTAGCTCAGTGGGGGATCTGGATGCACAGGGAGGTGCCAGGTGCAGGGGCAATGGGAGTCTGCAGGGGGGACCAAGTGAAAGTGGTTGGAGCTCAGCGGGGCGGGGGAGTCTGGGTGCAGGGGAGGTGGGGTTGTTGTACTTAAAGTACTGCACAGGATCTTTTCAGGGGGAATAAGGCAAATGCCACATGCATCAATCAACATTGTATCATATGCATATGATCTATATTACACTCATGCACTCACATACACAAACACACTCCGTCTTGTTGTTGTTACCAACTAGTTGCTCCCCTGAACTTCACTGGCCAGGTGAGTTAGATAGGGGAGGGGTGGAGCTGGGCTTCTGCCGATCTGGATCAATGCTCCGATGTTGACAAGACCCAGGGTCCTCTGCAAGACACCTCACATTTATAACAGCTTCCCTCTCATGCAAATCTATACCAGATTCAAAATCTGTGTCTGTTGGTCCTTTGTGCTGCTTCCTTCTGGGTGTTGTCCCAATACTGTTCAAAGAGGGTGTTTCCAAAAGAAGGTGCTTGATTCTAAAGACACACACACACACACACACACACACACACGGCCATCAATATGTCTGCTCTTCTTTAGTGAGACCACTTGACAAGTTTGATTGTCCTTGGGTCTGGCTTCCATCCCCTTTCCAACTAGCTGTCTGGAGGTGCTTGCCTTCCAAGCCTGGCTCATTCACACCTCATTCATTCAAGATGCCAATTGANCGAAGAACTTGATACAAAGTTGTATGAAAATAGCTTAATACAGGGTTATGATGAAAAGGCATAATACAAAGTCATATGAAAGTTATGTGAAGATGCTTAATACAGAGATTTATCTACAGGATTCATTTGGGTGGAGGTCTAGGTGTAGGTGGTTGAGGCTCAGTGGGGAGGGTGTCTGGGGGGGCTCATCGGGGTGGTACAGATGCAGGGGAGGTGGAGCTTGTCAGGGTGAGGGTTTGATGGGCCTGCTTAACAGGGGAGCCCCAGCTGCTGCCAAGGGGATGCGCGTGCTGGGCCCCCATTTCCCCTATCCCAGGGATCGGTAACCTTCGGCACGCGGCCTGCCAGGGTAAGCCCCCTGGCGGGCCGGGCCGGTTTGTTTACTTGCTGCGTCCACAGGTTCGGCCGATTGCGGCTCCCAATGGCCGTGGTTTGCCACTCCAGGCCAATGGGGGCTGCGAGAAGCCGCGGCCAGCACATCCCTCGTCCTGCAGCCCCCCATTTCCCTGGAGCCGCGATCGGCCGAACCTGCAGACGCGGCAGGTAAACAAACTGGCCCGGCCCACCAGGGGGCTTACTCTGGCGGGCCGAGGGTTGCCAATCCCTGCCCTATCCCCTTCTCTTCCCCATCCCATGCCCCTTCCCCCCCACTCCATCCCACCCCCTTCCTTCCCCACCGCCTCACTCTTGTACAAAATGAAGGATGGCTCCCAGCACACAGAAGGGAGCTCAACCAGCACTAGGACCAAGAAGGTGGTGTCCAGCTGCAAAGTCCTGGGAGCTGAGCAGCACCTTCTTTTTTCAGCCTGGCTGTGCAGCTCTGCAGTCAGAGTAGGTATGCTCGTACCACCCCCCACACTCCACCCCCGCCTCTTCTCTGCCTCCTCTCCCCAGGTGAGCATGCTGCCGCCAGCCCTCTTGCCGGCAAACAGCCGATCGAAACAGCTGATCGGCGGCAGGGAGGGGGAGGGTGGGAAGGGAGCAAGCTGTGAGAGGAGGCAGGGGAGGGGGAGTTTGGCTGCCCTACTGCAGCAGGAGCCTCACTGCCAGGAGCACCAAGCTTCTGCCCCCCGCAGGAGAGAGCGGGGGGTGGAGAAGAGTGGGCCTGGTCGGGGCCCCCCTGGAGTGTGGGCAGCTCCATGGCGCCAGTGGCTCCATGGTAAATCCGCGGCTGCCTAAAATTGCACAAAAACTTGTACAAAGGAAGTCAAAAAGTTGTCTATGAAAAGGTTGTAATTTGCGGGTTATGATTACGCTGTCGTATGTGTGTATCAGTTTAGTATTTGAAGTTATGAATATTGGCTATGTACTTGTATCTCAATGCGTTTGATTCTACGTAGCACCAGTGAAGCATTTGGACAGCTTCAGATTAAGTGCCCAATCAAAAAACACTTAACAATGGACCTTGGGAGACTCCATTCCACATATGAGGTGCCTCCCCGGGGACGTTCAAGGTAGCATGTGAGCAATGGCTGCTCTACCTGTAAAAAACTGAGTCATGCATGGACATGTGACTTGCCCATGTGACTCCAAACTCCACATGGCAGAGGATATAAAAGGCCCTGGAAACCGCTCCATTTTGTCTTCAATCCTGCTTCTTACCCCTGGAGGAACGTTGCTACAAACGGAAGCTCTGAACAAAGGACTGAATGACCCATCCAAGCTGTGGCTGTACTCCAGAGACTTGATTTGAACCTGCAGTTTATTCCATCACTGCTACAAGCCTGAACCAAGAACTTTGCCGTATGTAATTGATTACTTTGACCAATATTAGCTCTCATCTATATTTCTTTCTTTTTATTAATAAACCTGTAGATTCTAAAGAATTGGCAACAATGTGATTTGTGGGTAAGATCTGACTGTTATACTGGTCTGGGGCTTGGTCCTTTGGGATCGGCAGAACCTTTTTTCTTTTACTGGGGTATTGGTTTCCATAACCATTCATCCCCATAAGGAGTAGCACGGGTGGTGATACTGGAAAACTGGAGTGTCTGAGGGAATTGATTGTATGACTTCTGGTTAGCCAGTGGGGTGAGACCAAAGTCCTCCGTTTGGCTGGTTTGGTGTGCCTTAATAGTAAAGGAAACCCAGCCTTGAGCTGTAACTGCCCTGCTCTAAGCAATTTGTCCCGAATTGATACTCTCAGTTGTGTCCTGCCAAAGGCAGCTTCATTACACAGGCCCACTACTCCTCACACATTCAGCTTGTCCTCCAGTTCACCCCTGGTAAAGCATGTATGGTCTTATCACCTTCCTCTTTCTCAGCCTTCCTTCAGGCTGCTTCTCAGAGACAGAGGTAACTCCCCACATCCTCTCCTCCATTTTTTGTTTTTTCCTCTACCTAACTCTTTCCTCTTACTCAACTCTTTAGGGAAACAAGCCCTGCTCTCCCGCAGCTGGCCGTTATTTCTAATTAGGCCTGTAGCTCTCCTGATATAAGGAGGCAGGTTAACTGGCCTTTCAGGCCCATATCAACCCTTTCATGGCCTGTGTGAGTAAAACACATCACACAACTTAATAACTTATATATCAAACAATATTCTTTCTAAAGAATTTGCAAACCTACCTATAGAATTTCATAGAGCAATAGGGAATAACCAAGATGCAGGGCATCATTTGCAGGGGAAGAGGAGGAAATGTGACAGAGAGAAGGAAACGAAGAGCAAACTCTTATGATATTCAAAACAAATTGAAAAGTTTGCTCTTCATTTCCTTCTGTGTCACATTCCCCACTCTTCCCCTCCAAATGCTTCCCTGCATCGTGATTTCTTCCCTATCCCCTAGATACACTGTCCACTTCTCTTCCTGCTCTCCTAGACATAAAGTACTACTCTTCTGGTGATGACGTGCACCTCTTTGAAGAGGGTTCTATTTTTTTCTCTTCCTACTATGTAGCAGTTGCCGCAGTAGAGGCTGTTAAGGCTTGGTCTTCCTAATTTTCAGCTGCTTTTACAAAAATCTAAATTCTTTCAAAATTTGCAGTGAAGAGTCTATGCAACAGTTGTAGACAAAAGAGGAGAGTTAACACCATATGAACAACCAGTGCTCTATAGACAACTGATTGAGGACGACTTACACAGAATTTTTCTGTAGGGGTAGGAAAGGATTAAAAAACACTCCAAAAGCTATTTCTGAGTTTAGGACAGCTTTTGTTGAAGCATTGCAGTTTACCTTTAAACTAACTCCTAAATAATGTAGGCCTCAATTCTGCAACTACTCGTATGTATAAATTGATTTACATTACTAATCTCACTGACTCTATGAAACCACTCGCATTACTAAAGATATGCACATGCCTAGGTGTTTGCAGGATTAGGGCCCCAGCCTTCTCAGTCAAATCTCCAGCAGTTTAAACTTGTACAAAACTAGTCATGAGTGTGTGCACTGTTTGGGATTAGATGACAAATATAATAAAATCTGAGACCAAAACTAGGGTTGCCCTCCAGGATTGTCCTGGAGTCTGAAAGAATTAAAGATTAATCTTTAATTAAACATTACGTCATGTGATGAAACCTCCAGGAATATGTCCAACCAAAATTGGCAACCCTACCCAAAAAGGATGATTGCAAAACCAAGAAAAAATAATTCCTGAACATGACAGAAGAAAAATGTGATGGTTATGTACATATAGATACATAAAATAAAAATGGGCGCCTGGCAAAGGAGATTAGAGAAACATCTACTTAAGTATAACCACAGGGCAATATTTAAGCACTAACAAATCAAAACATTTTTCTATTCAATAAAACAGAGTAAGATTGTTGCATTAATGTCCATAAATCAGGGTTGTATGTAATTTAAGATTTACAAAAGTACATATTAATATATGGGTCAACAATAAAGAAAAAGGTGCCATTTTCTGAGGTAATGCTACTCAAAAATATTTATCACATTTGCCTTGTTTTAACCTTTAAATACTGCATGCTGAGAGCTCAAGAATCTATCTCCTCTCCCCACTTCTCAAGATACTATTCACCTAGATATTGGAACCATGAATGAAACAGAGAAACTCATCATAACTGACCCCAAAGCATCTATTACCATCCAAACCCTCACTAAACACACTTCATCACTACTACTATTGAACTTATGTGATTAGCATTAAACATTTTTGAACAAACTGACTGTCAGAACACAACACAACATGTTCATAAGCATTTCATTTTTTAAATGATTTTCTCCCCAATCCTGCTGCCTTTGCCCATCAACTCCCAATGTCTATAGAATTTTGAATGGAGAACAAACTTAAGATTTGCTTTTGCAAGTATCCAATTTATTTTGCAATACCATATTTTTTCCAGTGTATTTACGTAAACAAGAAGTTATACAATTTTTTTTAAGGTAATGGCCAGCAGCCCAGAAAATATTTAAGTACATGTATGTAGACCTATTGATTAGACATAGCTGAAACACTTTGTTAATACTAAATACTACAGCTTAGTATCAAAACAGGTGATGTGTATTTGTGTGTTTCTGGCTCACTGGGGGGTGGGTATCCTACGAAATCTAGAATCAGCAGGGGCTGAAAAATGCAAATTTCCCAGCACTGGTTATGCGAAAACACAGCCTTTTGAAGCTTCAGCCAGAAAAGAGGGCCATTGATTTGTGATAATCTGTTACAAGAGGCCAGACCAAAAAAACAAAACAAAAAAAGCCTGGATTATCCCAAATGGGTCTTATTCTTGATCTGACAAGAATTAGTATCCAAGGTAGCAAACCCAGTTGAGAGGTCTGAAAGACTGACACCTACCAGAGCCCGATGGCGGAGGTAGGGGTGATCAATGGTAAACTTTTACTGTGTGTTAGGTTCATTTATCACTTTTTAAATGTTTTCTCTGTAATGCTTTTGCCCTAAGAATAAATGTGCTCGCTTCGGAAAACCTGTGTGATTACTGGTAAAAACATTGTCATTATCCTCAGAAATCAAGCAAGCACAGGTGCTGGTTGTTAGGCAGACTGGCTTGCTGTGGATATCACAATGTATGGTGGGGGAGGGAAAACTGTACGCCTTTAAACCCCAGTCAGAAAGGAGTGAGGCTGATGATCGGAGACCTGACTAGGCACTCCAGGGAAGGTTCACCGTCTGGTCTTTAAATCCTAGCATAGCCTCCCCTCTGCCCCCCAAGAGTGTGGCAGCAATCAACAGATGAAAGGCATATGCACTGAAGTACGGATACTTCATTTGTTGACTAGTAGTTTGGGGGTACAGTTTAATTACATTGCCAGAGGATGAGTCCCATTTCTAATACCTCATTCCCACTGATGAATAATCACTTGACAATGGAGATGACAGCTAAACCTTCCACTTTTTAGATATAGGACTTTAACAGTTGCCTACAAGTGGTAAAATTGATTGTCAGTTCAAGTGTCAGATAGTTTTATTGGATAATTACCAAAGGTTTTATAGGCTACTTACCAAGAGTCGTGTGAAGTCTGCATTATCAATAACCACCAGATCAGGATAGCTAAACACCTTCCTTAGGCTTTATATAATCTGCAGATTATCCTCTTTTTCAATTTTAAAAACAATTTAAGGCAGAAATTATGCTTTCTACAACAGATATTGTAACTTAACTTTTTTCTCTCAAGTATTCCTCTTCAAATGTGATAATTTACTATATTTATTACCATGAACAGTTCTAAATTATTAGCAGTTTTCCATTTTCAATTCTCTAAATATAACACACCAAAGAGACCACTTGAAAGTGCCTTTTCTAATTAAACAAAGAAGAAGTATTTCCCTGCCTTTTTGAGAGAATTAATACATTTGGTACACAGTAAGCACTGTGTACATTTCTGTACACAGCAAATTAGTCCTAGGATTTACAATCAGTAAAGTATCTCCTTTTCACCAGTTGTATTTACCTATTCAGATTTCAGAAAATCTGACTGTAAATCTAACTACTAACTTATTCTTCCAAATTAATTAAAATAACTCACCTGTAATTCCTAAACCTCATTTAAGTATCCTTCGAAAATAGTCTACATTGACTAATTGTGATAGTTGGAAAACTGATTATGGGCTAAGACTTTTTACCAAAAGAATTAACAATAAAGACCTTTAGTTCCTTCATTCCACTTTCTTGCCATCTGTTGATAAGGGTAAGTCTTAAAGTAATCTTCAATGGAAGAGTGTTGATTTATACTTATTTTGCTTTGTGAAGTTCTGTGGAAGTTTCTCAGATGATAGGTAAGGGTAATCTGTCTAGAAGAATCAGAAATCAGTTGTACAAAATAAAAGCTCAGAAGTAAACCAACTCTGCTGGCTGCTTTGGCCTCTCCATCAGAATCCTCCATCTCATCTCTCTCCAAGTAGCCTATAAGAGCAGTCCACACAAGGCATCTCTCAGAAGACCTTTGGCATTCTGCTTTATCCTGTCTTTCCAACTGCTGGGCCTTTGTCCTGTCACCCAGAACTCCACCTCTGCTTTACACATTCACACAGCTTTTACACTGCCCATGTCTACTCATGCACTGCAGACTGGGGATGACAGAAGAAATGTACTCCTAAAATATTACACCTCTCTGGTGTACTCTGGTACTTCCAGTAGCAGAATCATTTGTCTCACTTCTGGTTTAAACCAATAGTAAACAGTTTACTCCTCCCCCTTCTCACTTTGTAAGGAATTTGGTTATATAGACACATACATATACATATATAGAGACACACACACACACAATGTCCCCCTTATTCTTTGTAGATATCTATCTATATCTGGTTTGAAACAGTAGGTACTCCTTACATTAAACGGTAAAAATGTTCTTGCAAGGACAGTGGGGGAAGTCCCAGCGGTTCAGTCATCTGGAAGTGTGCTAGACAAGTTATTATGAAGAAACGTACTTTAAGAAACAATTCTTCACTATAAAGGACTCTAGATGACCACATGGATTGTTTTTCTCTCTAATTCCTAAGATTCCACAGTGCAGAGTTATAAAATATGTCTGTCCAGTGGCTTTAGGATGATATTTTGTCCTGTGTTTTTAAAACTAGAATAGATATTGTTCTTTTCACATTATATTTCTGCATTTGCAGTATGAATAAACAAACAATAAGTCAAGTTTCAGAATTGTTTTAAATACTGCATAATTTCTCTGGCAGAACTAACTTGTCACTCATGTGCTTTTCAGTTTGCATTCAACAAAAATACATAATGCAGACAGGAAAAAAATACATTTGACATCTTTAGGTAACATATTAAGTACAAAAGTGCCAATTAAGTACGTCTCAGAGAAATTGCATTGAAAAACTCAAAGTAGTAATAGAATGAGATTTCCCATTTAAAATGTTTAAGTATTCAAAGAAAACATTTTTGCTTTCTTGTAAAGAGAGAGATAAGAAAATGCTAAACTTTCCTGCAGTTTTCTAGGGGGAAAAAAACAAACTAAGAGAAATCTAATTATAGTGTGAACAAAACCAATATGAGAGACTCAGGAACTTGGTATAAAGTACAAATTAATGCTTTATGCAGTGCACAAAGCAGTCTTATTACTTAAGGAGGGACCAATTTATGAACTCTTTACTCACATCAGTGATCAATGTCAATGGTACTACTTGTGAGTAACTGCTCACCAATTTGACTAAGGGGGTCACAGTCTTGCCCTAATATAACAGTTTCCTTCTCACCGCCCCCCCCCCCCCTCCATATACAGATCACACACACACACGTTTTTATACCACCTCATACCACAAAGTTGTTAGGTAACAAAGCTGTAACGAGGCCCTCTAATACTTAGTTCTAAAGAGACTACACTACCCCAAGTCTATCTTTCCCCTCCACTTCAGCAAAAAGAGGTCTTAATCACGTGCGGGGAAGTTTTCTTCATGGTTTTCCAACATCACCGACTCTACCACTCCAGCACCTGTCCCCAGCTCTGCCAGAAATATGTGATATCAGGCATACCAAAAAGTGTAGCACTAATTCGAGGTATTGCAAGATGCAACAGTCTGGAAAGATATCCAGGAAGCTCTTACACACCTTAAATTTTGCAGGGTGGGAAGCTGGACATTCACAAGTTAGATAAAAAAAAAAAAAGAATGAGGGGAGAGAAGAACAGAGGGGAAAGGAAAGGCAGAAGGGAACAGGGAAGTGGAAGAGGGGAGAGAGAGGGTAAAAAGACAGAAAAGCATATAGACTAAAAGTGGAAGAAAATTGAGGCAGAGACATGAAATGATGAGAGCGGGGACCTGGTATGGGAACGGGCAGGTAGCCGAGAGTATCAGCAGTTGTTTCCTTCACTTTGACCCTAGAAGTAGAGTTCTCAAATGTAGTTGATGCAAGAGGTCAATAAATCCCCATTTTCTGAGGATTGGTTCAGAAAGCAGAGAAATAGTTCCTTTGGAGGTGTGGGAATGTATTTTTAATCTGACAAAATAGCCTTTTAAAAATATTAAAATTCAAGACCCCTCTATAATGTACATGCACTATGTTTTTATTGCTTAAAATTAGCATTTTTTCAGGGTGGGGTTTTCAATCCACCTATAAATTACAAACACAGGTCCCACCGATTTACAAGATTTATACTCCTAAACCATTTAGGCAATTTTGAAAATCCTACCCTAAATGTTTACTAGTATGTTTTATAGATATGTATATGTACAGTACAGTTTTGGCCCAAACGTAAGAGGTGTTCTGGAGCTGGATACAAACACCATGGCTTTGAATCATCTATAATATACAAAAATGTAAGAACTGACATCTGCCATATAGAGTGAACACAGTAAGCAGCTGAGGTTACGGAAACGTGGACTAAGAAAGCTCTGTTACAGATGGAATGATTCCTGCTGTGCCTCACTCCACTGATTCAGAGCAGAACAACAGAATCTGAACTTTGTGCAAGCCTAAAAATAAGCTCCCCCGCCCTTCAATGAAATAGATTTCTACCATGGCAACTTTGCACAACCCTAAGTGTCTTCTTGTCCAACCAAAAAGTTAATATTTATTGCAACATGGTAAAGAGTAGTCCTTGGTTGATTGGTGCAAAATTGTCAAACCCACCAACGTATTCAGAAGAGTCACCTTTAGTTATTCTAGTGCATTATCTTCTTTTCTCTAGTTGTTGCTTCTTTCTCTATCATATTTGTATATTCACAGAACAGTTAATACTTAAGCAATCATGAACACTCCAGTGCATAGATCAAAACAGCTACTATTGCTTGCCAGTCTTGCTACAGCACATGCATTCTAATGTTGGTCTCCTTTATTTAAACAAAATTAAGTTTTGTGCTTTCTGCCAAGGGTTGTTTACAAATCATTGCTTTCTTCAATAACACCACACACTGCAATATAACATCCAGAAAGATAATGTATTTTTAAGGATTTGCAATTACCATAAAGACATTAGCTTTGTAGCTATGACCAGACAGGTTTAATACATGCTTTCCTGGGTTTACTTCTAAATCTGTCACCAAAAATGCTTTTCCGGGTTCTCCATGACTGGGACTGACTAATTCAACAAAATGTAATTTATAGTAGGAAGATGTCTTCCTCTTGGAGGCCTGTTCTTGCAGTTTTTCTAAATCTTTGTAATACTGTTGAACAAAAGTCTAACAACTGATGAGTACTACACTTGAATATTAATTTATGTTAGGAATGTACATTTAAGAATGCATAATGCATTATATTTTATTGGAATGTTTGTCCACTAAATAAAGATACCCAATCATTCTCCAGCATTAAGCTAAATGTTCTTTTATACACCTGTGTGTTATGTCCTACTGAGAGTCATGCATTTGTCCATACAGTCACAGAAATTTTGGCCCATCACATATATGTACTTTACAGAAACAGAAACTGCATTGTTTTATATTTACAGTTGTGTGACAGACAAATCTAAAGGTTGTTTTTTTTTTTTAATCTTTATTCAATATAGAGACAAAGTCCCGCTTCACTAAGTTATCCAACTTCCTCAGCTGATTTACAGGGAAACCAGTTAACTTTCCCTAAATCATATTCATTTAAGTAATACATCAGAGATTCTTATCCAGAATTTAAACTGTTCCTATTTAATATTCTAACCTCTAAATGTATGGTTTCTTCATGCTGAATGTTTAAATTTAAGATCTGTACTATTACTTTGAATATTTACACCATATTTTTCCCAGTTTATACACACACAACATTGATGATTTTTTTCCAATAAAATCAAGTGGTAAGACTAATGGAATATATGCAAAACATTTATGGAAGAAAGTTCTGAGCACCCATCCTTCAGAAACCTGCAGGCAGGATATAAGGAACTTTGTACTGACATATACATTTCAATTATGTAACTATTTTATGAAATTGAACAAGTCACAGAGTTTTATACCTGCATAACTTCAGTGATGATAAACCTGATTTTCACTTGTCAACTTAAAATAACCAAACTCTTAATGTTTGTTTAGCATTCTGTAGTTACCCTCCATCTAATTCAGTTGAACACATACCACAATTTACTACATATAACACAAACCACAATTAAAAAAAAAAATTTAATGACTCAATCTCTACAAAATCGCTGCTGTTTCCAATGCCACTTGTTTTACTGCATATCACGAAACTGTGGCCAAAAGGAAGAGCTCCATTGCTTGCCAATATCTGAACTGAAAAACTACTTGTGTAATCAATAGACAATAAGACATGCCAGAGACATTCACTATCAAATTAAGTATCTGTAGGAACTCAGATAGAAAGAGGAAAACTTTTCTGGTAAAAATCCTGTAGTCCGGTAAAAACCTAATTGAAAATGGTGCTACAGTTGAGCCCACATACACTAACCATTTTGGAACGCACCTTAAAATAATATTGTAGTTTAAAAATGAAACCTACAGTTTGAAGGTCTAGAAACCTATTGTAAAGATTACACACACACAGTTGGAAATATACAGCTGAAGCCATCCAAACCACTATACTTCTATCTTCTACATCTCTTCTCTTCATGACTACTTCACACACTTGCCAGACTATTTTTCCAAACCACAAATGAGAGTTAGGTTCTCAAACAACAATGATTTTCCATGGAAGTTGGGCACTTAACTCCCCTTTGTAAGTCTGGTAAATTTTCCACATAGTTAAAGAAATATTCTGAATAAATTTTAAAACATTTTATTTTTTCTAAGGCTATTAATTTCAGACTCTCTTACCATGTGTGAAGGCTTATCTAGTAAGTGATGGCTGGAATTACTGTCCAATCATTAAGACATTCATACCTTTTAAACATAGTCTACATTTTCAACTTAATACACTTGCCTGGTTCCTCCTGCTTTCCTACACCTCCCACTTGCTTTTGTATGTGTGTCCATTGCCTTTTCTCAGATCTGAACACTGGCCCACTGGCAACAACTTTATGATGGGGGAAAATATAGTATAAAAACTAGGTGGAAAGGTCACACTGTTAGATTCTTTCTAAATTCCATTCACAAAAAGCCAAAGTCTCGCCAGAAGACAGCTCTTAGAGAATAATAATTTTAAAAAAATGTTTTCTAAGTTACTAATTATATACATTAAATGTTCTTTATCTTGTCAGCTTTCCCATACTTTGAGAATCACAAAATCAGACATAGATTAGACCAAGAAAATGAATACATGAGACCACAGAATACTAAACCAGCTGGGTTAATTTGATCTCAAATTCTCTATGGAAACAGCCTTTGTGGTGAACCAAGTAAAGCTTACAGCTAGACCTATAAATCATGTTTTTCTTCTTTGTCTGTTCCAATGTTAAAATTATTTATTGCCATCTATGATATATGGGGACTCATCAAAATTTGTTCTTTTCTTGCAAACCAGAGACTCATCAATCCCTGTCAGCGGTTTTACCAAAAAAGGAAGGTTTCTTTAGATCTTTTTTCTTGTTTAGGCCAATATATGTCTACATCTACTGTAATATTTATATAATGCAGAAACAGCCCATGTAACTGTTTTTATTTTGGTATAATCCATAAACCAAAAAAAGAAATAAAATGCACCTAAAGCACAGAAGCTATATGGCCGCCTTTCAAACGAGGGGAACTAAAACAGAAGTCCAGTTAAACCAACAGTCAAAATGTATCCCTTAATATGAAAATGGGAATACACCTCTACCCCGATATAACGCTGTCCTCGGGAGCCAAAAAATCTTACCGCGTTATAGGTGAAACCGTGTTATATTGAACTTGCTTTGATCCGCCGGAGTGCGCAGCCCCGCCCCCTGGAGCGCTGCTTTACCGCATTATATCCGAATTCGCGTTATATCGGGTCGCATTATATCGGGGTAGAGGTGTATCTGCAATTGTACTAAAAAGAAACTCTCCCCAGTGTAGTCCTCATAGTGACTAATAAAACAATTAATCAGTATGATGCAAACAAACTTTGTGGCACCAGCACCCTATTCAGGAAGCTGGTAACAGTCAAAACTCTAATTCACTGCCCATCTCCCAGAAGGTGGATGCTTCCCTCTAGCTGCAACAAGGGGTTTTGTCCCCTCCCACCCTTCCCCTTCTCCATTCACTACACAGATAGCTCTTTATAGGAAATAGCTCACTCATGTCAGTTTTTATACACACACACGCACACAAGCTTTGCTAGCAAACGGGCCTCAATCTCAGTATTTTATAGCTTTTTCCCACCAATCCAGAGTGCAAATTTTATTATTTTAAAGAGAAATTCTTCAAAGGGAATAAATCAAACTAATTGTGAGTATTGACTGGTATCTTTCTTTCCTCAACATTTATTTTAAGTGTGTGTGTGTGTGTGTGTGTGTGTGTGTGTGTGTGTGTGAGAGAGAGAGAATCTAATAGCCAAAAGGCGATCAAATTAATAAAGCATTGTTCTGTAGAAAATATATTATACTATAAACTGAGATTTATAATTAAGTCTTGATGTGTGATGCTATCATAGCTAAACAAAAGTAAATAGGCTCTGAGAAAACAAATGTCAAAAAAGTATATTCATTTCTGTATTTTTTTTATTTTAAAGCTGGTGAAAGCTGTCAGTTTTCCAGCTTGCATTGCAAAAAAAATTAATAATGGAAGAAATTTGTTTCTTATATTGGCTGTAAATTATCACAGCCTACTTCTAATCTAACACTGCAACAGAGCTCATGCAAATGCCACTTACAGATTGTGACTCATACCATTGCTGATCATCTGCCATTTTTAAAAAAAAGGGTGTTTTAGAATAAATAATTACATGGAGCTGGTATTAACAAGTTAAAAACGTTCTCATTATATAGTATGTGCACTCTACCCAATTGAAAAAAAGACTTAACAGTTTCCTCCAAAGAAACTCGGAAAGTGAAATATCATCAAGTTCCTTGTAAAGAGAAAGCAAAGATTCCCCTGGAATTCTCAAAGGAGGAAAGTACCAGTAGGCACAAGGAATCCATAGGGACATAAGATATCTCACACATTTAAGTTGCTTTCTATGGAATTGCTGGCTTCTGTATACCTCTGGATGGCATGATACAAAACTGAAGGCCACATAATACTGGTCAATAGAATAACTTGTGATTACTGATCATAGATATTAGTTTACCTGTGTTGTGCTTTTCTATAACAATAAAAACAAGAAATAGGGAGAAGAAACAAAATCAGATAAAAGTAATAAATTCAAATGTAACATGAAAGGACAAGTGAGGTATTTCATTTGTGAAACATTCTTCTAATAGTACAGTGAATTATTTAATGCCTTAGGAATAATAAGAATCTATTAACTGGAATACAACACATTTAAAATGAAGGTCAAGCATCACACACACTCAACAAATCAAATACATCCAACACGTACCTATTGTGCTTAGGAATTGTAGGGGTCTTGAGTTGTAATTAACTATATTTCAACATGAGACAAATATTGTCTGGTAACCTTAAAACACAAACTTGCCTGAACTGTTGTAATAAGGTTGATAAACTAAATTTTACATTTAAAGCCAGGTATCATATTTAATGTGTTTTTACAAAAGAAAGTCACCAGCTGACATTGTTCAATTTCTTAGATCACTTCAGAGCCGTTACAACAGAAATGCAAATATGTGGGAAATGGGAAAATGAAGTGGGAAAAAACAACTGGCCCACAGGTTGCCAAAATCAAAATGAAGATCAAGGGCACAGTGGGCCTGAAGACTGAAGTATCCTGTAAACTCTGAGAGAAGCCGCTCCAGAATAGGTCTTAGATGCACCATGAGGGCAAAGCAGGATAGTTTGTGTCATGCACCACTATGGATAAAGAGTATTTCTGTTACAAACACGAACCTGGGGGGGGGGGGGGGGGGGGGGGGGGGGGGGGGGGGGGGGGGGGGGNGAGAGAGAGAGAGAGAGAGAGAGAGAGAGAGAGTGTGTGTGTGTGTGTGTGTAAAAAATCCACTAATATTGTATTGTGTTTACAATTCCTCCATATCAACTGATATAGTACCAGTGAAATTTAGGTACAAATTGAATACGAGACTTTCATTGTTATCCTACCAGAAACTGGATTCTTAGCAAACGAAGTATAGCCATTATTACTGTTAATAACTTGCAATAAAACAAAGTTATCTAGGGAACAAAATAAAATTATGAAGTTAAAGTACTGCAAAAGTCATTTCTCAAACATAAATATCTCATTTTTAAAAGGAAGTAAATGAGACTTAGAATTAATACTAAGAATCAAGTATCTGAGGATTACTAAAGTACAGGTAACAAAGAAGTTTAAGTCAAAAAATATCTGAAGGAATCAAAAAGTTACTAAAAACAATACAATTCAACGATATTTTACAAGGAAAAATACTTTTTGTCTGACTACTGTATGATTTTTTTTACCCAATGTAAATTAGAATGGCCAAGATGTAAAGCACTGAAAAAAGGGGTTTATAATGGAAATGGCACAATGACCCTTGTCTCTAGCATCGCTATCTGTTGTTTCTATAATAACTAACACCTACTGGGCACTCTATCATGGAAAACTCATCTTCACTTTCCATTAATTTTATTTCAGTTAAGCACATGCTGGGTTTGGTGAAAATGTACTGTTCTCAATTAATATTCTATGGTGAAAGTACTACTTATAGCTATGGATTAATGACACCTTTAGTATAATTAACATTTTTGGTTTAGCCATCTGTTGGGTTTTTATTCCAACGCTTGTGTAAGATAACTAGTTTATTTTTTGACATCACCTGATAACAAAGGACATTTGATATATTCTGCATCTACCACCAAAGTAAACACCTTATTACAACCTAGATTATTACATAGAAAAGTTTATTACTTTCTTTCCAAATCTACCAAAGAGAAAATCGGTGTTAAAATAATTTAAATGGAAATAGCAGTCTTAAAAAAAAAAGTTTAGTATGGAACAGTACAACTAAAATAAGAAGCAATTAATGTCTCAGATATTGTAACTGGAATTTAGCTGCAACCATAATTAGCTATGCTTCACCAGTTATTTAATTCAGTAGAATACAATTTACAACATTACTCAACTTACATGTACTATGTCAGCATCTGAGAAATTTATGCTGACAGCTATTCATAAACATATTACCTGAACTCTAAGAATTACCTTCCTATATCTACATTGTGCAGGAATACTATGCATGCATAGTCTTCCTCACATATTAAGGAAAACTAGTTTCCTGCTTAAAGCATGAATTTCCCACTAGATGAAAATTCTACTGAAAAGTGAAAGCAGTATTTGATTTAAAAACCTTCAGTCTTCTCTCTCTCTTTAAAACTGCTATTACTACAAGATAGTATTTCCCAGCAGATTGTTTTTATTTTATCTGAAGTTGGCAATATCTTTGTGCTGAATCCTTTGAGTCTACCTCTAGTGAAAGATGTCAGATCAGTGTTGTGTGGAGAAACTTTTATTTGACAGGTAGATGACAGAAAGGCTATCACCAAAACATATAAAGTTGCTATAAAAGTCTTCTGTGAGATTAATGTTAACCCTTTTAATCTCTTTACAGATTAATTATTCCCTTTTATTCCAAAGGAGTCAATTTACACAAATAAGCAAAGTAAAGTACAGGAGAAAAGATATTGACTGAAAAAAAATATGGTAAAAGATGAACAACTTCATATCAAGACACACTGGATGTCTAAATTAGCATAACACACAAAAGGAAAAACAAGATGTATGCCAAACTTAAAAAAAAAAGAATCAAGTTTAAATTATTCCTGTTTTAATTTGTTTTGTTAGGGTTTTTTTGTTTTGTTTGTTTTTGTTTGGGGGAGGAGGGGTCAGAACTGAAAGCACTTTTAACTTTAAAACAATCTGATAAAGTCATACTTTGGGATTATCCAGACTTTTGGCAAATAAACAGTTCTCAAGACTTGAAGTTGCTTGTTTATATTCATATCCCCAGTTTGCACTGTTAGGTAGTACTGTAAGTCATTAGAACAAGAACATAGGGTTACCATATTTGAACATTCAAAATACACTCCACGGGGGGTGGTATCTACTAACTCGCATTGTATTAATGTGTTATTATACTGTTATATATGCTGTGCGCTACGTGTCGTCTATATTGAGTATATATAAGAAAAAGTGATATGGCCTCAAAAGTGAAGTTTAATTATTTAAAGTTTACTGTACTTCTTTATATGTAGTGAGTCCTTTCCTTTCACCAGTTCTTCAGTTTTCTTTCTCCTCATGTGCCCACACATACTTCTCTGTAGATCGCATTTTTCTCAGCAGTGGTTGATTGCTCTTTAAGAAGGCATGAAGTTGTACTGTACAAGTAGAATTCCTTTCAGTGACTCAACATTCAAGTTGTTGCTTTCCTTTGTCCACTGGCTTTCCATCAATGAAAACATTCGCTCTACATTTGCATTGTGAGAAGGAATAGCAAAGAAGAACTGTGCAATCTTTAACAGTTCTCCCCTAGCTGGCCCTCCGTACAATTTCGGAAACCCAATTCGGCCCTCAGGCCAAAAAGTTTGCCCACGCCTGTTCTAGACTCAAACACAGGGTGCCAGGAAGCTCATCAGCAGACACCAGCCTCAGCTACTCAGTTTGGACTCAGCTCAGAACTCACTTCGGCCCAGACCTCAGGGTTCAGGGATATTCGGGTCACCCACGAGGTCTGATTCTGAAGTCACAGCCAAAGTTTGCCCTGAGAGGTTAGGTCTGATTTTGTCCCATCTCCAGTTGGTTGAGACAAACTAAGTCTCCGGGGTGAAGTTGAGCCCAATTTGTGCAGCTGAAAGATTCACGGCTCCAACTCAGAACCAGATGAAGTTCTGAGATTTCTATGGCACTTTCCCTTTGGGCTCATTCATGGGGGAGCGGAGGGGAGAAATCAAGTAGATCACAACCTAAAAAAGCAGCCTGACAAAACATTGCAACACAAAAGCTGTTGGCTCATCCTGCCCCATCTGTGTCTGATTTTCTTTAACTGGTTGCTGGTTTGATTTTGCAAATGCTCACGTCAAGGTTCTCTTTCCCCTGCATCCTCCTGGACTCTCCTTACACCCATACACCTCCCAAACCAGGCCCCATGGACCACAACCAGCCCAGGGGCAACAGGCACGGGTAACCATCCACATCCCACCCAGCTAAGGGTCAAATTCAGCCACCACTGCCTGGCTTACATGGGAAAGCGAGCTGCTGGGGCAGAGGAAATCGGCTGCTGCTCTGGGCAAGTCTCTGTAGTAATAGGATGCAAGGGAATAATAATAAAAAGAACCACCAGAAAATATCAGCTGTCAGTAGCCTGGGTCCCAGCCAGTGTGTTTGCTAGGAGAGATCAGAAACACTTAACATTGCTGCCTGCCTTGGTTTCATCCCCGCTGTGTTCACCTAGGCTGCCTGAGCAGTTCCAGGACCCAAAAATGGAAAAACTGTACCTGCAAGAGACACAAGGTTGTCACCGTGCAGCCTGCTAGCCCTGTAGAGTCGCACCCTGGCTTGTTGGGCAGTACCGTCCCAGCTAGACCAAGCCCCAAGCGAATCAGCAGCTCCCTCACCCAGCTGCATGGTCCATGCACAGACAACTCTCCCTTCTCCCACTGACAGGGGAGGGTGTTTAGGGCTGGCTCTGGACAATGCACAGCCAGGCTGAAGTTGCAGCTTACATGGGAAATGGTTCTTCCTTTCAGTGCAAGGAGTTGCAGAGACCAAAGTTCAAATCAGCAAAGTTAAGCAGAACCATTGGCTCATTGCTATCTGGCTTCATCTGCAAAGCACTGTGCAGATACAGGCCTTGATTTATCCCCCGGTCCTGGCAGCTTCTGCCCCGGGGGACCCAGAAGTGGAGCCCCCCAGGGATGGACAGTCCACCTGGGGATTGGGGCGGCAGTAGGACAAGGTGCTTGCAACCTTAGCAGCCGCACAGTGGAAGGGGCTGATCAATGAGGAGGTACTTCTGCTCCCAGTCGCTGCAGCAGCCGGGGCAGCCTGGGCTCGGGGCCTCTCCCAGCTCCAGCAAGGGGTTGCAGAGACCAAAGTTCAAATCAGCAAAGTTAAGCAGAACCATTGGCTCATTGCTATCTGGCTTCATCTGCAAAGCACTGTGCAGATACAGGCCTTGATTTATCCCCCGGTCCTGGCAGCTTCTGCCCCGGGGGACCCAGAAGTGGAGCCCCCCAGGGATGGACAGTCCACCTGGGGATTGGGGCGGCAGTAGGACAAGGTGCTTGCAACCTTAGCAGCCGCACAGTGGAAGGGGCTGATCAATGAGGAGGTACTTCTGCTCCCAGTCGCTGCAGCAGCCGGGGCAGCCTGGGCTCGGGGCCTCTCCCAGCTCCAGCAAGGGGTTGCAGAGACCAAAGTTCAAATCAGCAAAGTTAAGCAGAACCATTGGCTCATTGCTATCTGGCTTCATCTGCAAAGCACTGTGCAGATACAGGCCTTGATTTATCCCCCGGTCCTGGCAGCTTCTGCCCCGGGGGACCCAGAAGTGGAGCCCCCCAGGGATGGACAGTCCACCTGGGGATTGGGGCGGCAGTAGGACAAGGTGCTTGCAACCTTAGCAGCCGCACAGTGGAAGGGGCTGATCAATGAGGAGGTACTTCTGCTCCCAGTCGCTGCAGCAGCCGGGGCAGCCTGGGCTCGGGGCCTCTCCCAGCTCCAGCAAGGGGTTGGGGCAGCCCAGGCTGGGGACTTCCACCCCAGCCAGGGCAGCCCAAGCTCGGGGCTTCCATCCTTCCTCCCCTGCTCCAGCTGGGGCTCAGGAATTCCATACCCTGCTCCCCAACGGCCAGGGCAGCCCAGGCTCCAACCAAGCTGGGGACTGACTGTCTTCCACCCCAGCCAAGGCAGCCCGGGATCGGGACTTCTGCCCTGCCCTGCAGCCCTGTCCTCCTGCTGCCCCAAGCTCCTACCGCGGCTCCCCGGGCTTCCTCCTCCAGCGTCTCCTGGGGGCTTCCACTCCTGCCGGCTGCAGTCAGGGCAGCATGGGCTCAGGAATTCCACCCCCCCCTCCCTCCCCCACCCCTTTCCCCTCCCAACGGCCAAGGCAGCCCAGAGGCTCCAGACTTCTGCTCCCTGCTGTGCCCGGGCTCGGAGGTTCTGCATCTTCCTCCCCGCCCGGCAAAATCCCAGATATTTTGAGCTATTTCAAAATTCCTCCCGGATGGCAATTTAAGATCTAAAAAGCTGAACATGTCCAGGAAAATACAGACATATGGTAACCCTAAATGTAAGCGGGGGAATGGTCCTCCCGCTCTTGTGGGGAACTTTCCTGGCTTCTGTGCTACCCCGGTGAAGTGGGCGAGCGAAAGGATCTGAGTCCTCGCTCCCACTTCCTTGACCCAGAGGCCTCCCTGCCCTTGAGGACTCTCCTGTCTGGCAGAGTTCTCGTAGCCCCAACAAGGCTGGGCCCAGGATTCCTGGGGGGGCTCAACCCCCAACCCTGCTGTGGTCACCTAGGACAGGGGCTAAGGTGTCCCCACTCCGGGGTACCCTTTCTGCACTGGGCACCTCCCTGACCCACTGATTATTCCAGACAATATAAAGCAAATACAAGTTGTTTACTTAACAATTAATTTAAAAAAAGAACAAGGAAAAATGGGAAAGGTTAAAGGAAAACACATCACCCCGCTCTGTGGCAGGGAACATTTACAGACAGTGTCTCTGGAACATCAGGGCAGTTCACAGTCTGTTCCTTGTAGGTCCCAGGCCACCTTCTCAGGTCCTGGCTGTGCTGCACAGACGCTGCAGGTTGGACACTTGCCCTGGCGGTGGCCACATGCTCTCAGGCTGTAGGTGGCAGGACCCTTCTCCCCAGCATCGCCCCCGCCCTGTCAGGGTTACGATCCCCCTCCAAGTCTGGCCTGCAGGGCCTCTTGGCTGAGGCGTCTCCCTGTGCTGGGCCCACTGCCCAGGGTCCCCCTCACTCTGCCCAGCTGCTCACCGCACCCAGCTCTGGACTGCTCCAGCTCCACACTGCCTCAGCACGGCTGCTGCTGCTGCTCTGCCTTCAGCTCCCTGGGCTGCTTCTCTGGCCTCTCTGGCTCTGGTTGCTACAGCTCTGCTCCCAGGACAGGACAGGTCTGCTCTGCAGGCTGCTTCCTGGGCTGCTTGTCTGGCCCCTCTGGCTCTGGTTGCTGCAGCTCTGCTCCCAGGGCACGTCTGCTCTCTCTGGGCTGTGCTCTGGCTTTTTGGCTGCAACTCTGCTCCCAGCACAGGATCTGCTCTCCCTGGGGCTTTCTGGCTGCAGCTCTGGCCCCTCTGGATCTGGCCCAGCTCTGCTCTCCCGCTCAGCTTGGGCCCCTGCTTTCTCCTTAGCTCGGCCCCACTCTGTCTGACTCAGGCACATTCCTGCTCACACGGAGGACGGGACCCACCCTGGCCTTCTGTCTCCTTGATTTGCTGGCCCGCCCTGTCAATCTGGAGCATTGGCCTCTTGCCATTGTTCCTGGGGACTATCAGTCTCAGGGTCCTGATTTGCCATCGATCCCTCCCCTTTTAGTGCTGGGAGCTAGCAACCAAAACACCCCCACTGAATGTTAGTAAGGGGGCAACAGTCCCCTTACATAAAGAACACCTACAGGAAGAATGCCCGTCATCCCTGTTAAATATTACCTAAGGGCCCTCTCCTTACCATAAAGCAGCCTCCATAGTTGCATGCACACTGAAGCCCTGCAGGCCCCCTTACCTATGCAATCATGAAGGCTGCTCTCTGTTTCAAGGAAGTACTTCACCCTTAGTATCAACTCTGGTTTAAATATTATGAGTTTGCTTAAGAACGAGCTTGAGCCTGTCATCCTAAAACAAGGGCAAGATGAAAGAGGAAATCTTGCTTGATTAAAATATTTCCCTGCCTAATTGAGTGTCAAAGGGGCAGCATTGACCAAAGGCATCACTGGGGGTGACAGTTCCATTACAGCAGGGGTCCCCAACGCCGGGGGGTCTAAGTGCCCTCGGGGTTTTGTTGTTGTTGTTTTTCTCTGCCGGAAGCGCTTGGCGCGCGCCGGCACAACCCAGAGGTTTTTTTGTTTTGTTTTTTTGCTCCGCCGGCAGCGCTCGGGGGTTTTGTTGTTGTTTTTTTTGGCGCCCGCCGGCAGCGCTCGGGGTTGTTTGGCGCCCGCCAGACAAAAAAGGTTGGGGACCACTGCATTACAGCTATAGGATAAAAACACCTACATCAAATCCTTCCCCACATTGTTCTCCCCAAAAAGCTCAAGAGTCACCAATTTGACAACCATGATGGTGGCAAACAATAAGGTGGTAAGAAAAGCAAGTTACTCACACACTTTGATTGTTGACTTCTAATCTGATTAATCAAAGGCTGGTCAAAATTAGTTATCCTCTCATGAGGGCCACCACAAGCGTGGGACACACCCTCAAAAACAACAGCTCCCTGAGGGAGTGGGGGAGGCAAAGGCTCACAAGCCCAGACAGGCAGCAGTTGGCTTGGTAGATGGCAACCTCAGTTGCATGAGCACCACACTCCTTAAACCACTCTGCATCTCCCTGTCATGCAAAAGTTTTATTCCTTTTCTTCTGCATCATGTCAACCCCTCCTTTTAATAAGAGCCACAATGCATTGCCTGGCATGTCCTGGGGGATACATAGTTTCCGCTACATCTCTCCCCAAAATCAATTACAGGATTTTCATCTATGTAAGCAAAATGCCATACATTCCAATGCATGTTAAAGCATTCAACTGCTGCAGCCAAAGCATGCAACAGCTAGCATAGCTTCATGCACAAGCCAACTGTCAGCCAAGGACTGCAGAGAAGACCAAACAAATTTAATTGGTTAAAAGTATTACATCTTGTACTTATGTGTGTGTGGTGGTGGGGAGGAAGCAGAACTGCAAAAAAGTGGTGGGGGGGGGGGAAAATCAGCACAGTGCTAAGGAAACTAGGTGTGGAACACTTGGTAACAGTAACAGGAGCTGTGTGCCCATGTTCCAAATTTACTGCAATGTATATTATGTACTTAGTTAAACCAGGTTAATCCGTACTTCATTCATTTGCATGTCTGTGCATATACAAGATTTAAGAGGTAACCAGTTTTAAAACGTATTTATCAGTGATTTCATAAATCCACATAAAACTGGATCTTGCAAAGTGATTCAGATTAACGATGTCTTGCATGTACTTACTATGTAAATACCCAAATTCAATTATATTAAAACTATAGCATTTGAAGGTTTCTTTGTGCCTTCAGTTTTGCAGTCACACAATCTTAGTTAAATATAGGATGGTTACAGATTGAAGCATAAGGATCCCATGTGTAATCATTAACATATTTTTCAGTACACTCAAAGACGACTGATGTAAGTTCACTTTTTGTACTGGAGCTATTTAATATTTCTGCTGACTTTTCTCTAAAACAGAGTCAGAGTTTAAAGGCAGAAGGGACCACCCAGATCATCTAGCACTGTGGTTCTCCACCTTTCCAGACTACTGTACCCCATTCAGGAGTCTGATTTGTTCTGTGTACCCCAAATTTCACCTCACTTAAAAATTACTTGCTTACAAAATCAGACATAAAAATGCACAAGTGTCACAGCACACTATTACTGAAAAATTCCTTACTTTCTCATTTTTACCATAGAATTCTAAAATAAATCAATTGGAATATAAATATTGTACTTACATTTCAGTGTGATACTTGAGCCTGTTTGTCACTTGTGAGCTTTGTCTGAAGCCCGAGACCCAGGCGGCATGTAACTTAGCTTTGCAAAGCCCCCAGCATCATGGAACCCCGGGCAATTGCCCTGCTTGCCACCCACTAATGCTGGCCCTCCACTTGAGTATCCCCTGGAAGACCTCTGCATACCCCCAGGTGTACGCATACCGCTGGCCTGACCTCCAATGTATCACAGGTCAGCAATATCACCCAGCACTGGCACACTAAACCCGACAACTGAAATTGAACCAAGTATTAGGAATTATTTTGGGAAAATTCTATGGCCTATATTACACAGTCCTTTCTGGCCTTGAAATCTATGACTAGCAGGGAATTGGTTACATGTGATATACCCAGGTGATAACAGCAATGCTTTTATTCCTCCCACACCTATAGGCCTTTGTAGATAACATTCTGGCAGTGATCTCTGAGTCCAACTAACTGTACAAAGATTTAGGTAAAACAAATGTATTGGGGCACCTGGGGCTTGTCAGAAACCTCTAGTAAGTATCGGAGCAGATTTAGCTCTGTTCAAATGTATATAATTTTGTAACATTGTCCAAGGAGTGGTTACACTGACTAAGGATCACCAGGAGACAGGAGATCTCCAGCAATGTCTCTTCCTTCAGCCTTTGGGCACACAGACCCCTTATCATAAATGGGGTAATATTGAGTTGGCTACATTGATTGAGTACCAGCTGGGGATTCTCACATGGTGGTGCACTCTCAGTTTGTTTGTTTAGAGCAGCACTGCACAGAATCTGGCCCCAATTCTGCAGTTATAAAATAATAAAAGTTGTTATAGTTTAACCTTACCTTGCAAAGAAAGCTGATGTTAAACCCCAGCGATTGGGCATTTCTTGAGCCTGAATTCATGTAGTTTCCAACCAACAACACTAGCTCTAACAACCTATTAAAGCTCTCACTCTTCTTCAGCTCCTCACAGGCTAGAGTTACTGCCATCATGCCAGGTCTGATGTTGTTTACATGTTCTTCAAACATAAGCTTGAAAAGGATGTCATTGAGGCGAGGCCGTAACATTTTCACTGAGCTCATCTGCAAGATCAAGAATGCTAAGTGAGAATACAGACAAACAGAATGAAAAGCTTTTTATGCAGTGTATCTCAATTTTATAAACAATATTGTCTCTTTCCAACATGAAGTCATACAGTACAACTGCATTCTCATTGTTTCAAGTAATGCATATCTCCAAATATAAGAGCTTTTCACAGAACAATGTCAATTTCAATTTAATCAATTGCAACAACCTATTTAATATTAATAAAACATTTTCTAGAGTTTTATTTAGGTAAATTGCAAGAATCACTGGCAACCAGCGTTGTACATTCTGCCAAGGTGAAGTAGATGAAAACCAGCTACATGAAATGCTAAGAACTACAGATTAAATAAGACTCACATTGTCACTAACATTCTGTCACTGACATCACAGTTCCAAAGAAATTACCCATTATTATGGTGCTTAACATTCTAAAACTACCTCTTACTTTTGCACTTGTTACATTTTAAAATAACACTAGAAAAATCTTACATTTTATAACAGAGATGAAATATTTTATATACAAAGTTTCAAATCCCTTTTAAAATGTTCATGTTAAGTAATTATGTAAGTAATTAAGTAAGTAAGTAAAAAAGTAATAATGAAGTTATATGAGCTCACTTTTATGTACTGCATATATTTTAAAGCACTGCATATAGATTTCTCCTCAACAGTGCTTCTTGTGTTAATTATCAGGTTGGGTTTTATACTGTATATTTCCAATACCTATTTATATAGTGCTCATTAGTTCTATTCCCTGTGATAAAAATAACTCCAACACTGTACATATAACCAGCATTTAGCCACTTAAACACAATGTGAAACAAACACTCAGAAGGAGTCTGCAGCTAGTAAACTCCCATTAGATTCAGGTAATTTTGCATGCCAATTGATCATAAATATTGCTATACTTCATCAGACTAGTGGTTATCTTAATAAAGTATCCTGTCCTTGACCTCAATACCAAACACTTCAGAAAAATATGCAAGAATCACCCATCAAAAGGTGATTATGGAATAACGTGCAATAAGAAAAGTTCTTGCTAACCTCCCAACATTCACACGTCGGCTTATTCCCAGAAGCATAACTCTTCTAAAAAACTACATTTTTTAAAAATCATCACTATAACTACTCTGGGTATTTTTGTTAGCTGCATAAATGTCCAATACTTTTTTTTAAATCCTGCAAGCTCTTGGCCTCAATCTTGGGGCAATGAATTCCACATGTGAATGTAAAATTCCCTTAATATTTTTAAAATTAATATTTGGTTCGGTTACTGGTAAGTTTCCTCTTCAGATGAAAATTAATTTCTCCCTCTTTCTTCCTGCAGCAATAATGTGAACAGGAAGTTCTGAAAAATGTTCATCAACCCCCATAAGTCTCTACTGAAACTGTCTGCCCTGGTCAGTCAGGCAGAGTTATATACTCTTGTCTTACCTAGACTAAATCTCAAACGTTTAAAATGTATACCAACAGAGGTTTAAAAAGTAAATTAATTGTGTAGGGAGATGAACAGTGATGGAACAGCAGCTCACTTGTACATGCTTTTTGTATTAGGTGAAGGAGAGCTATATCCATCACATTCACAGGTGTGTGTGTTTTTTTCCTGATAGCATTTCTCAGTTGAGATCTCAGTTGCACAAGTTGGCCTTCTCCCTGGAGCCAAGATCTGTGATCTTGTGCTACATGTGAGGTGTTTTTTGTTTGTTTGTTGTTTTGTTTGGGGTTTTTTTGTTTGTTTTTAATAAACTGAGATCTAAAATGGATTACTTGTCATTTCCCCTAACAACTGTAGGCAATACTACCTTGAGTTGTGGTCTTAATAGTTGTTACTAACTATGCATGACGATTTGGGCCTCACTGATATTATCGAAGAGTGACTACCAAGAATAATTCTCCCCCCCCCCAAAAAAAATCTAATAGGTGGTACTTTTCTTGCTGGGATCTTTCAAACTTTCCCCACCACAAAATGCTCCAGAAAGAACTATATAACCAATGTATCACAGCAAATGATGATGAAAATTGGCAGAGGAGGGGGCGGAGCTTTCTGCTTGAGTCTATGATGAAATATACAACTCCCTGTGACCTAGCCTCAGATTATGTTGCCTACTCTCCTGATGAGATAGTTACACAAAATTCTGGTACTTTGAGACTCTTGAATCAAGAGCTAAGGTTTGTGCAAAAAGGACTTCAGAGAAATATCCAGCCAGGACACAGACTAGCTCCATTCTTTCTATTCCCCTAACTACTTAGATACAAGTGGTACACAATTAAACATTGGTATTTCAATCTGTTGTCCTTTTGATACACTTCTTTAAAAAAAACAGTTAACTAAAATACCATCATCTTTACATTTTGGCTATTTCTCAATAGCTACAGTTTTTCATTTTGCAAAGCAATCATTCATAATACCGCCAAACACTGAAGCTAGTCAGGAAGGAATCAGTCATGCACTACACCTTCAGGAATATACTCGTTAGTGATTCAATAACTTAGTCCCCGCTGATCAATTTTGCTATATTTATGGCTCACCGCCAAAAAAGGTCTTTGTCTTTCTTATTCATCACAAATAATGTAACACTTTCTCTTACCTTCCAAATGGACTACTAAAACATGAAAGTAAATTATAATGATTAAAATAGCAAAATGCATAAAAAAGTTGTTTTAAATAACTTTATTGACTGATTGAGAGAATTACAGCAAATCTTTTTAGAGATATCTCAATACGTGAGACATATTAGAGCAGTGGTACCCAAACTTTTCAGGGTCACGCCCCCCTTATGCCCATCTGTGCCCCCTTCCCACCTCCTCCCCCGAGCCAGGGCCAGGAGCGGGACCGTGTCTGAGGGGGGACATGGCCGGGAATAAGGGGACTGAGGCTGGGGCTGCAGCTGGGGGTGGGACCATGGCCAGAGGCGGGGGCAGAGCTGCAGCTGGGCTGAGGTGGGGGCCAGCAGCCAGGTGTGGCTCCACTCTCAGCTTTACCCCCAGCCTCGGCCCTAGGCCGGGAACAGAGCTGCGCCCAGCAGGAGAGGCTGGGGGCTGGCACATGGCCAGGAGCGGAGCCACACTGAGGCTGAGGACGGGGCCAAGTGCAGGGCCGGGAGCCAGAGATGTAGCTTGGGGAGGGACTGGAGCGGAAGCTGGGAGCAGGGAGGGGCTGGGTGGCACTCCATCCCCGCCCCCAATGGGACTGGCCCAAGCCTCCCCCCCCCCACCCCCCGATGTATCTCCACGCCCCCTAGAGGGGAGCTCCCTATAGTTTGGGGACCTCTGTATTAGACATTTACATGTAAAATTTTACATTTACATGTGGAATTAATTGTCACAAAATTGAGGCCAAGAGCTTTTTGGACATTTATATGTCTAACAAGAATATCCAGAGTAGTAATAGTAAGGATTAAAAAAAAAAAAAAGTGTTTAGAAGAGTTGTTTCTGAGTGTAATCCAACATGCATCTGCTGAGAGGTTAGCAAGAACTTTAGGTCATTTACAATTGGCAGAATTTAATACATACATTATAATTCATAACCTTAAGTACTCAGTGACATTGTAACGCCAACAGCCCCTGCTCGTCAACGGGCGGGATTGAACCCAGGACTTGAGGAGCTTAGAGCATAAGCCTCTACCACATGAGCTAAATGCCAACTAGCTGTTACCTAAAGCTGTAGAGCAGATTCATTAATTGCTCTCTAAGTGGTCTTTCTCTCACTAGATGGGACAGAACACCACGCCTAGAAGGCGTATGGGTTACAACATCACTACCACTAATATATATTAGTTATAGTAGGATCCAAATCCTTTCTGTGGAATAGTCCATAGAAGAAGTTGTCGTCCTCATAAAACTCAAAGTTTAAACCTGTGACGTTTCCACTACATTCTTTCACCTGAAAGGAAGGTTTTGTTGCTGCTTAAAGTGGATATGTAAAGCCTGGATCTTGGGGCATCGACACAGAAAGCCTCTGAGCTGTTCCTCCCACTCTATCTTACACCTGTGTGATACCTCTGAGACTACCTAACCCAGAGTTACCTCAGATCCTGATGAGTCATCCCTAAGCTACCTGGAAGCCTGAGTCTGTTGACACAGCTACAACAATACTGCATAAGGCTGATGAGCTATTCCTGAGCCAGAGAGCTTGATGAATCATCGGAAGGAATTACCAGCAGGTCTTGTGATGAGCCCCATACCATTCAACTAAACTCCAGCTAATCCACAGGCAAGGACCCACCCATATGATCCAGAGGTAGGTATACAGGTGCCTAAGGAAAGCAGTCTCTCCAGACTGCTCAATATCACTAGCTGGCCACAAACATTTCCACTGCCAGTAGTTTCAACAGACTGGCAGCCTACTCCAGCTCCTGTCTTAGCTGGCGGCCGAGACTATGACACCCTTTTCAATGGCCCACTAAGAAGCTGTGCTTTCATTAACTTCTTTCTGAATGGCTGCATGGCATTCCTACACATAGGTTGGTAGCAGCTGTGGAGAGAGTTGTTCCTGGAACAAACAATATTAATTTCCACCTAAAAGTCTGCTAGGTTGCTTGGGGAATATGATGGGGACAAACAATAAGTAGATACAAACATGAATTACAAGAGCAAGAGTCTGAGTGTAGCATCAGCTATAGTAGTGTAGTATCCATCATACATAGAAAGAAGTGGGCAAAGGTATGCTAGGGCAATATGTTTAAGTTTGGTAAAATGCACAAGGATCAAACTCCCTTCCTATACAAGGAAATGCAAAGTCCAAAATTTTAAGATGAAATTTGAATGGAACACCTAATAAAAGAGCCATGGGGGAAAAGCAAAGAAATATAGGTGTAGTTGCACAGATATAGACATATAATAGGCACACATTCTTAAAGAAATTATGTTAATGAGATAAAATTGGAAACAATCCATAGTGGACTTGTCTAGTCAGTTTATGAGACCAAAGTTTTGGTTTTTTTCTGTTTCTAATAAACTATTGCAAAAATAATATAATGCAGATTAAAAGTCAGCCTTTTTAATTTAAGCTCATTATGCTGAAGTTCTAAACATCCTTTTTACTTTGAAATAGTTTATTTTAAATCTTGCTTCCAAATGGCCCATACGAATTCAGCTCATCAAACAGGAATGAGTATATTCCTACTCTGACATAACCACCACCACTTCTCAAGGCTGCACTTTATTTCACAGTAACGTTAAATCACCAAAGCAGACACTAAGCCACCAAACAAGCTCAGGACACATTCTTTCTATAATCATTGCTAATTTCACAAATGCCATATCTGAAATGTCTTGCCTTCAAAAGTACATGTTTTAGCTGAGAAGTAATGGGAATTAAACATTTATTACAAAGATTTTTTTTTAAATATTTCTATAACCAGTCTTGGACTGTTAGGAAGGTATGTAGTGTTTGGTGTACAAGAATAATAGCATAGAAAGATAAAATGATTAAAAGCTACAGATCACAAAACAGCACTACAGTGAGATGAGTTTGATTGAAATGAGCAACATTTGTCAAGAATGATCCGCTGCAGCATTTTAGCTGACTTGAATTCTTTGTTTTTATAATTCATTCCATAAAATAGTGCGGGACCATTGATCATGATATTGTATTATGCTGTGGATTTATTTGTTATGAGGTCGTTGTCTATCAAAATACCATCAAGAGATTGTCATTTCTTTAGTTGATCTATACTATATTTAAAATACGTGGTGACGGCTTTAGTGAGAGCAGTTACAAAGGGTTATTTCGCCACAGAGTTAGGGATGCTTTTGTTTATGTATTATGTTCTTTACATTTCACTACTTATAAGAATGGCAAAGAGCATTTCTTCTAAATTTCTCTCTATCACACCACACACACACACACACACACACACACACTACTTAAGGGGAGAATATGGTAGGGCAGTAAGAGGACTTCTGGCAGATCCTGGAACTTTTTTCCCCAGGAGTAAAAATTATTTGGTCGGACATGTTGCAACGCAGGGTGTGGTGGGCAACTGTGAAGCCTCTCAGATGGATGAGACTAGGAAGTATGTAAAAGGGAGGTGGACAAATTTATAGGTAGCAGAGGGGCATCAGCAATTTCTCATGCGGACACAGCACCAGAACTATTCAGGTAGAATAATTTGTCAGACTTGGAGCTGCCATGTTTTTGGCAGTCATCAAAGGTGGCATTAGTAGGCGTCCAGGAGCACTGCTAGATATTGGGAGGGAGAGGGGAGCAGGGAGCCAGCCCAGCTAATTACTGGCACCTCCTTGTGGTGAATGTCCAGTACAGGTATTCCATAGGGAAGGGATATGGTGACCATATTAAATGGATTGGTAAAAGATTGTGTGCGATGATCAGAGATCAAAGACTCTAAACGTGCTCCTCTCTCTCTACCCATCAAAGAAAGAGCCAGCATAAGTGGTAACCTTGTCAGCTTGTTTTCTGTGATAAGAAGCTATCAGTATGCATTCAGGGGAAAATCCTCTGTCTCTGGACTGTTTGGATTCTAACAGGGCAGAATAATGCAACGAGAAGACAGAGACCCCAGAATTATTCTGGGTAGCCCTGGGAGACTTTTGGGAAACTGGTAGATTACTACATCTCTGCCACCATTTGAAATTATAAATTATAGTCTGCGACTCACCTGTATGTATATTTTACCTGCTTTAATTTCCCAATTACTCATTTCCTTTTCTGAGTTAATAAAATATACACCTCTACCTCGATATAACGCTGTCCTCGGGAGCCAAAAAATCTTACCGCGTTATAGGTGAAACCGCATTATATTGCACTTGCTTTGATCCGCCGGAGTGCGCAGCCCCGCCCTCCCGGAGCACTGCTTTACCGTGTTATATCAGAATTCGTGTTATATCGGGGTAGAGGTGTATTTAGTTTACTATAGAATTGACTATCAGCGTTGTGTCTTTGGTATGAGATCTGGAATGCAACTTGACCTGGGTGAATGACTGGTCTCTTGGGAATGGGAGTAATCTGAAATATTTGTGATTTTTGGTATAAATGGCCATTTATCACTAAATCCAGTTTGTCTGGGTGGCAAGATAGACTGGAGAGTCTAAGGGAACTCTCTGTGACTCCAATATAAGGCTATTGTAGCATTTTGGGAGTTCACATTTGGTTCTATGTTGGTGAAATCTAATTACAGAACACATCACCAGTTTGGGGTGTCTGCTCTGTTTTTGCCAGTCTGTTCTGAGGTAGGCACTCATGGTCATGAGTCACTCCAGACAGTGTGAAAGACAGTGGCGAATTAGCCACTTAGCCAATGGGGCCCATGCCAATTGGGGGCCCCTGGAAAAAACAGGCGTCTGAGTGCCCCGAACCTCTCTGTCTGCCCAGCATTCCAGCTGGGGCACAGGGTCGGGGTGCAGGGGCTTGCTCCACTCCATCCACCCAGTGCTCCAGCCGGGGAGTGGGAGCAGGTACTTGCTGGGTGGGCAGAGCACCGGATGGGTGGGTGGAGCGGACAAAGCCCCCGGGCCCTGACCCTACTCCCCGGAAGGAGCGCCAGGTGGAGCGGGGCAAGCCCCCATGCCCCAACCCCATTTTCCTGGCAGGAGTGTGGGGGGGAATGGAGGTGGACTGCAGACGGAAGGTATGGGGAGGGGGCCCCACTTGCTCTGGCCCATGGATCCCACAAAACCCTAATCTGCTCCTGGTGACAGAGGGTCCCAACAGCGGGTTGGCTGGGGACGAGGATGAGTAAAGGGGGAGGGCTGAGAGCAGCCCCTCTCCCCATCATATGTAAATAATTAGGGAATCACCACCACTGTAGACTTTTATCTGCTGGAATGGATACTCCCAGATGTTTAGGAATGAAGTTGCAACCTAATTAAACAACACATGCAGTGTCTCCTGTCCTTCTGGCATAGCTGGATAATGTTTGCTGAGTATATATAAAGATAAATATAAAGTATATAAATCATAGTAAGTTGGTAGAAGAGCATGGGAACAATACACAGATTGTGCATGGACAAACAGCATGAAGAGGACAATGGGACTCTACAGGAGCACATGGGAGAGGAATGCAACTCTCCAGGGGGCTGGGAGAAAGGTGGGATGCATTACAGCTCTGCAAGAGAAGGGTGGGCCGCATACAGGGGATGAAACATATCATTGCTGGTAGCTATCCATGTGCACATGACCTGATCTGCACTGAAAATTTAGGTTGATATAGCCACAGAGCTTAGGGGTATAAAAATCCACACCTCTGAGCACCATAGATATACTGACCAAACCCCCAGCGTAGATGCAGCCAAGTCACAGAAGAATACGTCTCTCAACCTAGCTACCTTCACTCATGAAGCTCTTATTCCTGCAGCCACAAAAAAAAACCCGTCCATTGCTGTACACGACAGGGTTCTGCCAGTGTAGCTATGGTGCTATAACTATATTCCTCATACCTAAAATGTGGCCTCTCAACACCAAGAGCTACTTTAACATTCTGATAAATCTCCCCAGATTGTAACCCTGGTAGTACCAGTATCCTTAAACTGTCATTCCTTTGGATGCAGCCATACCCGAATCAATTAAAATGTTAAACTATCTTAAATTTGCATATTGTACTTTGTGTAAAACACTGCTTCCTCACCAGCCTGGAGAGTTAGCAGCCACACCTTAGTCCCTCTTTAGTCCCTCTTTCTTGGCTTCATTTATTGTCCAAAATCACCACAAACTCACAAAAGGCAAACAAAGCTTCCAGCTGGTGCTTTCTACCCAGCCATGACAGGAAGGGCTGACCACCTGGAGTCTTCCTTCATCAGTGACTACTGCAGGAGACTGCCCCTTCCTTCAGTTTCTTCCTGCAGTCACCCTCAATTAAGCCAATTGCTGTTTTTTATGATCACTCACTCCTTTCCCAGCTAGGTCTCATGATTGACCAGGGCTGACTAGCTCCAAACCTCTGGCACTTAGAGGGGCATGCCACCCATGTCAGAGAAGATGATGTTCTGCTTATTAAGGGACTAAACATTTTTCTCAATATGTAACAGAGTTGGGCCAACAAATATATTCTCCCCATTGTACTTGAATGTCATTAAGTTGATTCCTATTAAATGTGAAACTATTTGATCCTCGGATATAACTTCAAAACTGTCCAGATACTTAATTAGAATACAAAATTGATCTTAATACTTCATCTAAATGAAAATTGGAGCATCACATTTCCATTCACAAATAAGATGAATATTAAGCTAATTAGTCTATTATAATAAGTGCCTAATTACAAAATATTCCTTTTCTAAATGAATTTTAAACATCTAATGCTGACCTTTATTAAGTTTGATGGGTATATTGATTAGTCAATCAAAACCTTATTAATAATTAACATACCTAATTTGTATATAGAAATAGGTATACACATTATTAAAAATCTATCTTTATTTTACCGTCTGTCCTCCTGTATTTATTTTTTAACATGTACTTCCTAACAACAGCATTCAGATTATCATTAATCCAAGACACCCAGGAGTCTAGTCAGTCTATTCGGGTCACTAATCCAATGGGAAAATGAAACACCCTAAAGAGGAAGCTCCTTATCTGATTACAGATGCCAAAATTCTTCACTTTAACAAATTTTGATGCATTTTCTATTTGAATTTTCAGAATTTCAATGTTCAGAAATATAAACTATTCACTACATGCATAATCAAGACTAGGCACATGATAAGTAAAAGATATTGTTGCTACTAAGTTGTTGTGCTGTGCCTTTTTAATTCTCTCTAGCACTCTTTGAACATATTCCCCAGAACAAAGGTACAGCAGTGAACATAAAGAAAACAATTATCCTACACTTACTTCGGGACTTTGAGATATTGTACATTCACATAAACCTCATGCACATGAGACCTGATTATTTTGACCAGCAGAGTCCATCAGGGCCTCCTCATGACCCAGCTCAAGGCCATAAAGATGGGGCTGCAACCCTCCCTCTCCTCCTGTGTTCCTGGAAGACCACCTCTAAGGCTCCTAGATGGAGCAACCAGGTCACTGTGTTCCTGGAAGACCACCTCTAAGGCTCCTAGATCGAGCAACAAGCACTTGTGAGAATGCCCTGAAGAGGGAGGGGGAAAGATGTTGGTAAAGGGTGGGGAAAGGAATTGGATGGTATAGCCACAAGCAATGGAAGCCTAGCTCCCATTTATTGGCTGTAAAGTCCAACAATACACTATGAAATAATGCAAGGTGGCTTCTAAAGGACATACTCTGCAGACTGTTGGTGCAGCTCTTGAATGTCACATCAATTCTGCTGAAACATCAAAGGAGTATGTTTGCAGAGGCTGAGGAAGGTTGACATTCTCTGCTGTACTTCCGGTGTTTCTTGGCAAGGTATTCAGGTTTCCTGTGGTAAGGCACTGTCTCAGTTGATGCTATGGTTGATGGCAGTATGGTTTATGGTAGGCCAGAGTGGTATAGATTCCTAGAGAGAGCAAAGTCACTTAGGAATATTTCAGGAAATGTAGAGTTTTGTCAGTCCTCTCACTTTTTTGAGGGCTTGGAGCTGTTCAGCAAGTCCTCAGCCACAGCTTGTATTTGTGAGAGATACCCAAACCTTGGAGCCATAATGCTTTTCACACAGACTTGGTCACGGTGTCCGATGCATTGGTTGCTCCTTCCAAGGACTGGCCCTCTTTTATAATGTCTTTGGGCTCCTCTGTGTTCTGATTAGAGGTTATTAACAAAGGGTGTTACTCTGTCATATGTTAGAAAGTCATATTTGTCCAGTAGGGCTTGGCAGTTGGCCATTTGCAATCAGAGTGATGCTAACAAGTATGATTTTCTCTCAAACAGGTCTAAAAAGGTCTTGTTCTTTGGTTTATTCTTGTCTAAGCATGGTTTTTCTTGGACAGCTGAGACAACCGATGATCCAGGTTAGGATGCTTATAAAAGTACTCCAACTCCCAAACTCCAAAAGGGGCACCTGGTAAATTTTTCTCAATGTTGACAATAGTGGCCAGCGTCTGCCACAAAGCTCTTACAAAGATTAATAGTCCCTCATTTATGGAGAAGACAATTCTAGCAGGGTCAACAGCAGAAAGAGTGGAGAATTTTTTTTTTAGATGACTGAAGTCTCAGCGCCTCCACACTGTCATCCATCTGCACGAACAACTCTCAAAATGCACTGAAATCTCCCAGAATCATTGATGAGGTCACCATTTCATCTGGTGAACATGATAAGAGGTCCTTGGGAGGCAAGGGAGCAGAATGATGTGGCTACACTTCTGGGTCCCACTCTTCCTCATATTCCAGGGAAGCCACCGAGGAGGGACACCATTTCCTCTTCCTTAATGATGAGGATCAGCTCCTTGACACCTGAATGTGTGGACCCCAATACCTCAGTAGGGCCAGGGTGGTATCCTGCATGCATATGGGTTGCTGGTGCATTTCAAACTGGACCGTGCAGTCTTGATGAGCCAGAGGGCTCTGTGGAAGTCCTCAAAGTTGGGGTTCCCCCAAGACCTCTTCCACTAGGTTCCCTAAGAATTCAGTCCAACTCTAGTCTCGTCACTCAGGTTCCTTAATCTGGCATACAGCAAATCTATGCTGAGTTAATAAGACCCAAAGTGTGTGGGGAAGTACAGGGCGTACCACACATCCAAAGTTACAGAGCAAACTTCTTCCTTTATATACAGTTTCACATGACACTGCATCTACTATACGTTGCATCACATGATTGGTCACATTGTAGGAACCAACCCCTGTACAGCACACACTGTCCATGCATGACTCACTCTTAAACTGGGATACCACTGAGCCCTCTGACCCACCATCCTGGGCTCCCCTCTTACACTGTGCTGCTGTGACAAGCTACAAAGCCCTCCAAGCTTGCACTTTCGCCAGCATTCTCACAGGTAGGGACACACCCAGCTGCAGTTACATGCAGGTCTCAGACCCCAGAGCAGTACCGTCCTGCCCTGGTCAAATCTTGCCAGTATATGGGTTTAATACCCGGTCTGCCTCTCCCTCAATGTGAAGAGGACCATACACACTTGGGAAAATCTCAGCTTGGTTACCACCAGACACTTCAGTCAAACACACACTGGTTTGGATTAAAACATAAAGTAAGTTTAATAACTACAAAAGGATAGATTTTAAGTGATTATAAGTGACAGCAAACAGTTCAAAGCAGATTACCTAGTAAATAAACACAACCGCAAACTGAATTTAACATACTAGATAGGTAGGATATGAATTACCAAATTCTCACACCGAGTGATAAACAGGCTGGTAGATTCTTAAGACACAAGTTGCCTTTGCTTTGCAGCTTGGGTTTCCCAGGTTTTCATACACCGGCATAGAAATCCTTTTAGCCTAGGACTATCACTTCCCCCAGTTCAGTCTTTGTTCCTCAGGTGTTTCCATGTGTGTTGTTGTAGGGAGAGTGAGGTACCATCATAATGTCATTTCCCCCTTTTATATCTTCTTCCCACTTGCTGGAAAGCTCTTTTGCTGTGGCCTGGGTCAAACAGTTCCCATTGTGTACTGCTATCTCTGAGAGGTTTCTATTGTAGACAGTTCCTGGGGTAATCCTTGTGCTTGCGTGCATTTCCTCAATAAGACATTAACATTGTTTGACCTTTTTACTGTTGTACCTGAAAGGCTGCTTGTGGGTGTTTTCAACGCACAACTCAACATGTTTCAGTAACACATGCATAGCCAAACTTCATAACTTCACATACGATGACAGCACATACAATCCAAAAAAAATTAATGTCTAGCAGATCAAAACTTTTAGAATACCACCTGACAAGGCATACATTGTGCAAAACATATCCTAATTGTATGACAGTGGTGAATAAGGGGGTGTCAGGGTGTCATAACCTCATTTTACATCCCAGGATTATCTTAGCCGTTGTTATTTTGTCCTTTGAAAATGGTTCCCTGGGCGTTCCCCCAATCTTAGCTAGTACAGACATCCCGTTTCCAACTCACTGATCCATTTAACTTCCTAATTTTTTCTCCCAAGAGGCCTCACTCTTGTCATGTCAAGCCAGGCCTACACTAAGTTGTCTTCACAGCATTGCCTGATCTTATAGGGGTTGATTCTCTGTTAGACACTGGAAAAAACATGATAGTAAGGAGGAGTACACATCCTCCATGGGTGCCACCGATGGGTAGGATGCTTTTGGTGCCAAAGTCTGTGCCGTGGACATCTTGGTGTCAAAGATTGCTCCAGTGCAGATTATGCCTGCTCCTCTAGGGAGGTGGTCATGTACAGGGAGTTCTCTTCTAAGATCGCGACCAAATAGCCATTTAAATCAGTTTCAGGTATTGTATATTCAAGATTGAGGATTGTCCTGGAGGTTTTCAGAAGATTCAAGGGTTTTTTTGTTTGTTTTGTTTTTTTGAAGAGTTTGCAAATGTTAGAATCTAGTCATATTGGACACAGGTTCCAATTTGCTGCCAAAAGTGAGAGCTGAGGGTAGATCGTGGCCACCCTTTACCCTTTATGTCTTCATAGAGGAGAATAAAGAAACAGGATACACAGCCTCAACGGACACTCCTGGTCAAAATAATTTGATCTTGTGCACATGCACACCTACACTGGGATTCACACTGACATGTAACCAGAATAGTAGTAGTATTTACACTACTAAAATGTATGGTGGACAACAGAAAAAAGTTTGGGCTTTTTTTTATTTTAATGAAAAACAAGATACTAGAATGTTTAACTGTAATGTCCTGATATTAGAGGTCTGGAGACAAATGCAGAAACACAACTACGTAAAGACAGCCAAAATGAGGTGGGTGGAGTTTTTCAATAGCATTGAGTGGTAACTAGGATTTTATGGGAAAGAAATTACTACAAGTTAAGAGTATTTGACTGAACGGTTGATAGATTGAGTCAAGGTAAATTGACCACACTGTTGGACAAAAAAAAACCAAGGGGCATAAGAATGATTTTTGGAAATAATAAGTGAAATTTCAGACATCGTACAATTAACAAAAGTGGGAAACTAAATTCTGCTTTCACAATGGTATAAATCCACAGCAACTCCCATCATCCTAGTTGAGTTACTCTAGATTTACTCTAGTATAACAGCAGAATTTGTATCAGTTTATATCAAATGGCATATTGTTTGGGAAATCCTCTCACCCAAAATATCACTTTATATGCTCAATAATCTTAGCAACAGCCTTAACTTTTTTCTGATTGCATCATGACAAAATAAGATAACTATTCCAAGTACATCTTTGCAGAAATGGTGTACATCAAACGCACTACAACGGCAGCTAAACACATCATGAATGCACAAAGAGCAAATACTAATAACTGACAACTGTCAATTAAAATGGTGTTACTCTAGGATGCTCTTCTGACCTGGATGTAGTGATAAGGGTAAGTAAACTTTCCTCTCAGTACAAGAACATTAACAATTCACAGAGGACAGTTTAGCACTACAGCATCACAGTGCCTGTCATAGGGTTACTTAAATATTTGTTGACATTATCAAACCTAATAAAAAATGTAAGCCTGAGAGCTAACCTAATTGCTGCTTTTTAGAACAAAAAATACTGTGAGTTACATTGTAATTTATGTTGCCAATCCAGTCCAATTTGTAAACAATAAATTTCATACCAGTCAAGGTGCACAGTATCAAAAAACAGAATACACTGGTCTACAATTTTTGAGAAGTTGTCTGCTTCAGAGATAAAATGTGATATTTATTATGTATTTTGATGTGCTGAATTCAAATATGACAATTAAAACAACTGATTGGCTACTGTTTCTAAGATATTTACGTTTTTACATTTTATGTCTATGTATATTGTGTAGATAGAGTTTTAATCATAAATTGTAAACCTAGGTCTTTTCATGTGTTTATGAAATTTTTTTTGTACATGATAATATTTCACCTGTCCTGTTTATGTAACACTTTAAAAATCAGCAAAAGGGTTATATAAATAAAATTTATTATGAAACAAAAGGCAAAAAACTATTATGTACATAGTTTAGTCCTATTCAGTGTCTACTCAGCGCTTCTTGGCTTGTCTCTTGTATTCATTAAATGGAGCATCTCTTGTCACTGTCCAGCAATAGTCTGCAAGCATTGATGGGCTCCATTTGCCCTGATAGCGTTTCTCCATTGTTGCAATGTCCTGGTGAAATCGCTCGCCGTGCTCGTCGCTCACTGCTCCGCAGTTCGGTGGAAAAAAATCTAGATGAGAGTGCAAAAAATGTATCTTTAGTGACATGTTGCAACCAAGGCTTTTGTATGCCTTGAGGAGGTTTTCCACCAACAACCTGTAGTTGTGTGCCTTGTTGTTTCCGAGAAAATTTATTGCCACTAACTGGAAGGCTTTCCATGCCGTCTTTTCCTTGCCACGCAGTGCATGGTCAAATGCATCATCTCGAAGAAGTTCACGAATCTGAGGACCAACAAAGACACCTTCCTTTATCTTAGCTTCACTTAACCTTGGAAATTTTCCACGGAGGTACTTGAAAGCTGCTTGTGTTTTGTCAATGGCCTTGACAAAGTTCTTCATCAGACCCAGCTTGATGTGTAAGGGTGGTAACAAAATCTTCCTTGATTCAACAAGTGGTGGATGCTGAACACTTTTCCTCCCAGGCTCCAATGACTGTCGGAGTGGCCAATCTTTCTTGATGTAGTGGGAATCTCTTGCACGACTATCCCATTCGCAGAGAAAACAGCAGTACTTTGTGTATCCAGCCTGCAGACCAAGCAAGAGAGCAACAACCTTCAAATCGCCACAAAGCTGCCACTGATGTTGGTCATAGTTTATGCACCTCAAAAGTTGTTTCATGTTGTCATAGGTTTCCTTCATATGGACTGCATGACCAACTGGAATTGATGGCAAAACATTGCCATTATGCAGTAAAACAGCTTTAAGACTCGTCTTCGATGAATCAATGAACAGTCTCCACTCATCTGGATCGTGAACGATGTTGAGGGCTGCCATCACACCATCGATGTTGTTGCAGGCTACAAGATCACCTTCCATGAAGAAGAATGGGACAAGATCCTTTTGACGGTCACGGAACATGGAAACCCTAACATCACCTGCCAGGAGATTCCACTGCTGTAGTCTGGAGCCCAACAGCTCTGCCTTACTCTTGGGTAGTTCCAAATCCCTGACAAGGTCATTCAGTTCACCTTGTGTTATGAGGTGTGGTTCAGAGGAGGAGGATGGGAGAAAATGTGGGTCCTGTGACATTGATGGTTCAGGACCAGAAGTTTCATCCTCTTCCTCTTCCTGGTCTGATTCAAGTGAGAATGATTCTGGTGCATCAGGAACCGGCAGTCCTTCTCCGTGCGGTACTGGGCGTATAGCTGATGGAATGTTTGGATAATGCACAGTCCACTTTTTCTTCTTTGACACACCTTTCCCAACTGGAGGCACCATGCAGAAGTAACAATTGCTGGTATGATCTGTTGGCTCTCTCCAAATCATTGGCACTGCAAAAGGCATAGATTTCCTTTTCCTGTTCAACCACTGGCGAAGATTTGTTGCACAAGTGTTGCAGCATATGTGTGGGGCCCACCTCTTGTCCTGATCTCCAATTTTGCAGCCAAAATAAAGGTGATAGGCTTTCTTAACCATAGTGGTTATACTGCGCTTTTGTGATGCAAAAGTCACTTCACCACAAACATAGCAGAAGTTATCTGCACTGTTCACACAAGTACGAGGCATCTCTGCTCACTTTGGCTAAACAGAAATGTGTCCCTTTGCAAAATCAAACACTGACAAATAAGAGAGCACGACACTGTATGTTTTCTAGAGCTGATATAGGGCAATTTGTTCAGCAGAGTGATGTAAGCTTCGTTATGATTGCATTATCCATGACTTCTAGGAATAACATGATGCAATTCATATCCTGTATGACGCAATACCAGCTTCAGATTGCATCATTCATTGTTTTGCCTAAAAAGCAAGTACTGTCCAAACCCAGCCATAGATTTATTCATAGATCCAGTCAAAGAAGTATTTTAGTCATTACTGGTTTAAATTGAGATCCCTTCCCTTTATAACTCACTTATCCTCCGCCATTCCCAAGTCAAGGGTCGTATATACTGACCCAATAGCATATCTTGAAAACTAGAGCCAATCAACAATTTTAAGCATCATTTTCATTCTCAGTGACCCAGAATTAGTAAAGTTTGACTACATTTATTTCAGAAGCATTTTGGCTGTAGAGCAGTGATATAAAAGGCATGTTATCTTTATGTAATCTGTCAAAGGCCTGGTCTACACTATGATTTTAGTTCGAATTTAGCAGCGTTATAGCGAATTAACCTTGCACCCGTCCACACAACGAGGCCATTTAATTCGATTTAAAGTGCTCTTAAAATCGGTTTCTGTACTCCTCTCCGACGAGGGGAGTAGCGCTGAAATCGGTATTGCCGGTTCGAATTAGGGTTAGTGTGGACGGCATTCGATGGTATTGGCCTCCGGGAGCTATCCCACAGTGCACCATTGTGACCGCTCTGGACAGCAATCTAAACTCGGATGCTCTGGCAAGTTGGACAGGAAAAGACCCGCGAACTTTTGAATTTCATTTCCTGTTAGCCCAGCCTGGTGAGCACAGGTGACCACACAGAGCTGAACAGCACAGGAAGCCATGCAGTCCGACAACCGCAAAAGAGCACCAGCATGAACCACATGCGAGATACTGGATCTGATCGCTATATGGGGAGAGGATTCAGTGCTCGCAGAACTACGTTCCAAGAGACGGAATGCAAAAACTTTCGACAAGATCTCCAAGGGCATGATGGACAGAGGCCACAATCGGGACTCATATCAGTACCGTATTAAGGTGAAGGAGCTCCGACAGGCCTATCAGAAAACCAAGGAGGCAAACGGACGGTCCGGGGCAGAGCCGCAGACATGCCACTTCTACGAGGAGCTGCATGCAATTCTCGGGGGGGCCGCCACCACTACCCCACCCCTGACCGTGGACTCCGAGGAGAGGTTAATCTCATCCTTGCATGACGAATCTGCGGATGGTGAAGAGGAGGACGAGGATGAGGACGAGCTTGTGGAGAGCACACACCACTCCATTCTCCCCGACAGCCAGGACCTGTTTCTGACCCTGACCGAAGTGCCCTCCGAACCCTCCCAAGGCAGCATCGCAGACCCCCTGGAAGGGACCTCTGGTGAGTGTACCTTTTCAAATATATCAAACATGGTTTAAAACAAGGATTTTTTTAATGATTAATTTGCCCTGGGGACTTGGGATGCATTCGCGGCCAGTACAGCTATTGGAAAATCTGTTAACGTGTCTGGGGATGGAGTGGACATCTCCATGAAACTCCAGGGACATCTCCATGAAACTCTCCTGGAGGTACTCCAAAATCTTTTCCAGAAGGTTTCTGGGCAGGGCAGCCTTATTCCGTCCTCCATGGTAGGACACTTGACCGCGCCATGCTAGCGGCAAGTAATCCGGTATCATTGCTTGACAAAGCTTGGCAGCGTATGGTCCCGGTGTTTGCTGGCATTCAAGCAACATCCGTTCTTTATCTTGCTGTGTTATCCTCAGGAGAGTGATATCGTTCAGGGTAACCTGTTTGAGATATGGGAATGTAATTAGGGGGACAGAGGTGGCCCCGTTCCTACTGGGCTGTTTGCCTGTAGCTGAAAAGAAATCTTTCCCTGCAGTTAGCCAAGCGGGCGGGGGGGAGGGGGTGGATAATGTCGCTGAGTTTTTCGCGTTTGGCTAGCAGGGGTCTTCCCTGATACCAGCCACGTGGTGGGGGGAGGGGTAACGCGATCATCCCACAGAAGTGGATGGGGGGGCTAGTTTGCGATCTGCATGGATCTTCCATGGTACCAGCCACGTGGTGGGGGGAGGGGGTCATCCCACAGAATTGAATGGGTGGGTGGGGGGTGGTTGTTATGTTATCTGATGCTGCACGGTAACAGGGAAACCGCAGCACGTAAAGGGCTTTGCTTGCTATGGGAAAGGAGGGCGCTGATTTAATGCAGAAGCAGCAGGACAATGGCTTACCATGGCTGCATACAAGCCGAAATCTGTTGCCCGGCCCTGCGTCTGCTGTGATCTCTAACACCAAAGCCGCGGGCACTCAATATAAGATGCAAAAAGCGACCTTGTACATTGCTATGTAATGTGAAAAGTGTTCACCGTGAAAGAGTATAAGCATTGTTCTATAAAATGTATCTTTTTACATACTTCTCTCCTTTTTTTCCCTCCTACTGCAGCTGCAAATTCTTCCATCCTCCCGCCCCCAGCACGAAGGCTCTCCCAGATAAGGAGGCGAAAGAGGCGCACCCGAGACGATATGTTCTCGGAAATAATGCAGTCGACCCGGGATGAGAGAGCTAATTTTAACGATTGGAAGGAGACTGTATTGAAATTCCGTCAAGAGGCCAGTGACCGTGAGGAGAAGAGGGACCAGCGGGAGGACATGAGGGACCAACGGGAGGAGAAAAGGGATGAACGTGAGGAGAGAAGGGACGAACGCGAGGAGAGGAGGGACGCCCGAGAGGAGAAGTGGCGGGATGCAACGCTGGGGCTGCTGCGTGATCAGACAGACATGCTCCGGCGTCTGGTGGAGCTCCAGGAACGGCAGCTGCCGGATTACCGGGTGCCGCTGCAGCCCCTCTATAACCGCCCTCCCCCCTCCCCAAGTCCCGTAGCCTCCTCACCCCGACGTGTAAGAACGCGGGGGGGGAAGCTCCGTGCAACCTGCCAGTCCACCCCATTAGAGAGCCCGAGCAAAAGGCTCTCATTATTTTGAATGTTGTTCCTGCCCTGTTCCTTCACTCCTACCCTCCTCCCAAACCCCACCCGGACTACCTGGTTATTTCTCTCCCTATGTTCATTACCCCCCGTTAATAAAAAGTTCTTGATTTGTAATTTGAAAACGACACTGACTTTATTTTTTTTTAAATAAAACTGGGATCGAAGGGGGAAGGGGGAAGGGTGGGTTGCTTACAGGGAATGAGTGAATCAAGTGGGCGGGTTTTCAACAGGGACAAACAAACAGAACTTTCACACAGGAGCCTGGGCAGCACTGAAACTTGTTTTCAGAGCTTCTCTGATGCGCACCGCTTCCTGGTGTGCTCTTCTAATCGCCCTGGTGTCTGGCTGCGCGTAATCAGCGGCCAGGCGGTTTGCCTCAGCCTCCCACCCCGCCATAAAGGTCTCCCCCTTGCTCTCACAGAGATTGTGGAGCACACAGCAAGCTGCAATAGCAATGGGGATGTTGGTTTGGCTGAGGTCCGAGCGAGTCAGTAACGAGCGCCAGCGACCTTTTAAACGTCCAAAGGCACACTCTACCACCATCCTGCACTTGCTCAGCCTGTAGTTGAACAGCTCCTGACTACTGTCCAGGCTGCCGGTGTATGGCTTCATGAGCCATGGCATTAAGGGGTAGGCTGGGTCCCCAAGGATAACGATCGGCATCTCAACATCCCCAATGGTTATTTTCCGGTCTGGAAAGTAAATCCCTTGGTGCAGCCGTTTAAACAGACTAGTGTTCCTGAAGACGCGGGCGTCATGAACCCTTCCCGGCCATCCCACGTTGATGTTGGTGAAACGTCCCTTGTGATCCACCATTGCTTGCAGCACCATTGAAAAGTACCCCTTGCGGTTTATGTACTGGCTGCCCCGGTGCTCCGGTGCCAAGATCGGGATATGGGTTCCATCTATCGCCCCACCAGAGTTAGGGAATCCCATAGCAGCAAAGCCATCCACTATGAGCTGCACATTTCCCAGAGTCACAACCTTTGGTAGCAGCAGCTCAGCGATTCCTTTGGCTACTTGCATCACAGCAGCCCCCACAGTAGATTTTCCCACTCCGAACTGATTACCGACTGACCGGTAGCTGTCTGGTGTTGCAAGCTTCCACAGGGCTATCGCCACTCGCTTCTCAACTGTGAGGGCTGCTCTCATCTTGGTATTCTGGCGCCTCAGGGCAGGGGAAAGCAAGTCACAAAGTTCCAGGAAAGTGCCCTTACGCATGCGAAAGTTTCGCAGCCACTGGGAATCGTCCCACACCTGCAGCACTATGCGGTCCCACCAGTCTGTGCTTGTTTCCCGGGCCCAGAATCGGCGTTCCACAGCGAGAAGCTGCCCCATTAACAACATGATCTCCAAAGCGCCGGGGCCCGTGGCGCGAGACAATTCTGTGTCCATGTCCATGTCCTCATCACTCTCGTCGCCGCGCTGCCGTAGCCGCCTCCTCCTCGCCTGGCTTTTCTGGTCCTGGTTCAGCATAAACTGCACGATCATGCGCGAGGTGTTAACAATGTTCATGACTGCTGTCCTGAGCTGAGCGGGCTCCATGCTTGCCGAGCTATGGCGTCTGCACAGTTCACCAAGGAAAAAAGGCGCGAAACGGTTGTCTGCCGTTGTTTTCACGGAGGGAGGGGGAGGATGTTCCCAGAACCGCCCGCGACAATATTTTTTGTCCCATCAGGCATTGGGATCTCGACCCATAATTCCAATGGGCGGGGGGGACTGCGGGAACTATGGGATAGCTATGGGATAGCTACCCACAGTGCAACGCTCTGGAATTCGACGCTAGTCTCGGTACATGGACGCGCAGCGCCGAATTAATCCGCTTACTGTGGCCGCGTGCAATCGAATTTATACAAACGGTTTCAAAAAATCGAATTCAGTAACTTCGGAGTAATCCCGTAGTGTAGACGTACCCAAAGTCATGACTATCATCATCCAAGACAGGATGAATATATGGCATGCTATTAAGTAAAAATAACAAAAAATGAGCATATAATTAAAAATAGGTTGCATCAATTAATACAATCTCTAATACGTTACAACCAGCTTTTCAGATCCATGACATTTATGTCACTAATACACTAGCAATGCATTTAACTTCATTTTCAGTACCATATTTATAGTTTTCCTTGAGTGTGTCAATCTATTAGTCTACCTATCTGGTTTTAAAAGGTTTACCAACTACTGGATCTGAAAAGTAATCTGTGTCTTCAAACACTATCAGATCTTGAGGCCTTTGTGATCATATCAACATTATTTTTTTCCATTTTCATTTTGATCAATGAAAGTTACTACACCTAATGTAAACTCTAAATACTATTAGTGAAATCAAAAAATGGTTTTTTCCTTTCATTTTGCTGATTGGCCAGGAAAGCGAAACATAGCTTTAACTAATGTTATTCCAATCAGATTTTTCCAGTTTATATCTTTACTTAAATTTATTTAGCACAGATAACAGTTGTTGGCCATAACCACAAACCAATAACAGTTTGAAGGGAAAAGGGTAAATTATTTTTTATTTAATAAACCAAATTATTAAAATGCAGGCAGCTGTAAGAAAACTCATATCCATAGCTGACAGAGTACAAGGAACAAACAAGATTAAGAAAGGAAATAAACCTAGAGTTTAGGGGGGGAAAGGGTACCGTGATAAAGTCTGTTACCAAAGTCAGGTTGCAGGGGATTCCAGTCAATTGAATAACAAGAACGACGAGCTTTCTTGAAATTACAAGAAGGGTAAGAAAAGATTATATCAGAAAGTTGTCAGATGTAGTAGAGAGCACACTGCTAGCAAGCTATGTTATATTATATTAAATCTATGTGTGTATATAAATGTATATATGCACATACAGACACAAACACTTCCCATATTGCAGTTAGATGAGTGAATATAAAGAACAGCCATATTTATAATAAGGCTGTATTAATTCAAAGCTTATTTACAGGCTAAGGCTGCATGTCTGTCACAGAGGCCATGGATTCTGTGACTTTCCATGACCTCTGTGACTTTTGCAGTGGCCGGTGCGGCCGGCTCAGGGGCTGCTCGAATACTCGGGCAGCCCCTGGGCTAGCAGCAGCAGCAGATTGGGTGTGGGACGGGGATCAGGGCTGGGTCGGAGAGCAGGGTGGCACTTACCACGGGGCGTGGGGTGGACACACTCCCTGGAAGCAGCCAGCATGTCCATGCAGCTCCTAGGCGGAGGGGCCAGGGGGCTCTGCAGCTCCCATTGGCTGCGGTTCCCGGCCAATGGGAGCTGCAGAGCCAGAACTCGTGGCGAGGACAGCACGCGGAGCCCCCTGGCCCTCCCTCCCCCTAGCAGCTGAAGAGACATGCGGAGCTGGGTAGGGAGCCTGCCAGTCCCGCCAACCCTCCCCACCCTGCCAGCACCAGTAGGGGTCCTGGGCCGCCCACCACCACCCACCTGCCCAAGAAGAGCACCTGCAGCTCCCCAGCCCAAGTTTTAGCTAGGGGTATATAGTACAAGTCATGGACAGGTCACAGGCCATGAAACTTTGTTTACTGTCCATGACCTGTCCATAACTTATACTAAATATACCCGTGACTAAAACGTTGCCTTATTTATGGCTAATCCCAGGACCAGCAGGGCCTGGAATAAAGCAGACTCAAGGACACAGCTTCTGAGGGAAGAATGTTTCTGATTTTAAACAGAATCTACCTCTATGATAAGCATGGGTTGATTAAAAAAAACAATACACACACACATATGACAGTGACTGGCTCCAAAGGGAGCCTCCATCCTCCTGTGGTGAAAGTATGGCAGCTTTAACACATTAAAACATATCAAGTTGGAGTGTGTGGCTTACAAACTGAAAATAATTTAAGAGAGAGACAGAAAATCCTTAGGGAAGACCTCATGGAAACTGTGGGACAACTTTCTCTGTGTTGCTACTGGAACTTAAAGATTTTGCATTAAGTAGTTCCCTTTTATATACTTTTGCACAGAAAAGGAGCAACCAGGGCCATTTTTTTTTTAGCTTGTAAAAAAACCTAGCAAACTACTCAACTATATTAAGGTTTGTCTCAAAACAATTGACCTACTTTTTGAAAACTATGCCTTCAGACACTGATAAATAGAATCAACCTGAACTAATCCTTTTCTTGAGGTTGCGTGTGACTCGCTGTTACCTTTACCTCTCTCCTCCAACCACAGGGTCCTCCTGAATCCCCTCCCCAGATTACCTTTGAATTTGCTCCTGTATAGATTGGTCTCTCCAAAAGGGATGGCATTTTAGAACTAGGCCATTAAAAAGCTAGAAAATATCTGAAAAGTCACTAAACATTTTCCAGTTCCTATATTTAAAAAAGCCACATCTGATCAGGCCAAATGTTTTTCCTTTGCCTCAACATCTGAGAAATGTTGTGAGGATTGACTTACTTATTTTTGGTGCAGTCAAACTGGGCGCCAAAACTGAACTTCTAATGCAGCGGTTTCCAAACTGTGGGTCGGGACCTCAAAGCGAGTTGCAACCCCATTTTAATAGGTCATCAGGGCCAGCATTAGACTTGCTGGGACTCAGGTCTGAAGCTGAAGACTGAGCTCCAGCCCCACCTGTGGCAATGGTGCTTAGGCTGCAGCCCCCACTTCCCCCACCCAGGTGGCCCACCCCAAGGGTCACGTACTAACTTTATTGTCAGAAGAGGGGTCGCGGTGCAATGAAGTTTGAGAACCCCTGTTCTAATGGATAGCTGGTTACAACCTTTTCCCAGGAGAAACTACTATCTCTAGCCAAAATTGCATAGTTATTTTTGTGACAATCTGATTTACTGCATATATAGCAATTGAACTACACACTTTTTACAAAACACTTCTGGCTAGTACTTTTGGGACTTAAACTTTACTATGTACCTTATGCTATATTGGAACATTTGATTTAGAGATGAGACCTAGTCACAAATGGACACATTTCTTATTTTGGGCATACTTTGTGTCCCCATTGGGACTACTTTTTGGAGACAAGTGCTGCTACTCAATATGAGTAACATCAGAATCTAGCCCAGAATTTGGATCCAGATCTGAAATTTCCCCAACTGCAGAGGTTTCACTAGGTTTTGGATTCAGGCCCACAATTTATCTGAATAAACAAACCTAGTGAACTCAAAATTTATTGATTCTTCTTAATAAGAAATCTTGGATCTCTCCTCAAGTTCCACTCTTTTTAGTAGCAAACTGATATACGTTACAAATATATGAACATGAGTAGCCTAATTTTTTATTGCAAGGCGAGAGCGGAATATCTGAACTGAGAAATAATACATAGGGTAGCTCTTTCAATTGCCAGTACATTCTCTTAGATATTAAGTACAAACAATAAATGGGTGAAAAAAATCATCAGTAGATGACTCTGCATAAATGAATCCTTAAGAAGTCCTAAAATATACCTCTTCTGCTCTATTATTTATCAACAGCACTCCACTGTCAATCAGCAGAGAGATATAAGATTTGATTTGTCATAGAAATGACTTTTATAGAAAGTGGCCGTTAATTATACATCACTGTTCCTTTCAGTAGTACAGTATAGAGTAGGCTCTGTCAAGTACCTGTAGGGATTCTATTCTATAAGATCTTAATTTCCTGATTTTTGGCAATATTGTGCTCTATATATATATATATATATATATATATATATAAGAGAGAGAGAGAGAGAGAGAGAAAATGGTTGACGATCTGTACAGTCTGAAAAACATGCATTAACAGTAATGAAAACAAAAATCAATACACTATTGAACTGCTTTTCTTTTTAATGTATCTTATAAATGACAACCCCTGGCTGAGTATTAGTCAAGTACATACCACAACTCCAAATTGTTCTGGCTCACAGAGATCATCATATTCATGCTTTAACTGGGCTAAGGCACTGAGTTCCTTCTGTTCAGGAAGATTCTTCACCAAATTCTGGAACCAAAGAAATAAAAAGGCATATTACATTACCTTTATATTCTGCTAATTGCTGTGATTTTAATAAGCATTTGATAAATATTTTATATAATATGATGTTTGTAGTTTGTTAGATGACTTGGTAATTAAGGGAATATTGTGAGACCCGCTTTTTTTTCCCATTTAGTTATTTCCAATGCCATGAAAACATTGATCTCTTAACATACAAGTAACACAACAAATCAGTAAGTTAGATGGGTTTATACAGATGTCAGCACACTAAAGAGATTCTGTGACAGTAATCATGATTTTCCAGTGTTAAGGAGTTAGTGCTGTGATCTCTGAACCACTGGCGCCAACGCATTCAAGTATTAGTCATTGGCTGCCAATTTTTTTTTTTTTTTTTTTTGCCCCTGTGGTTTCATCTTCCTCATTAAATTATAAATAAGGAGCATTATCTTCCTTCCCACCCACATACAAAGCAAAATTTTACTTCCCAAAACAACTCTGGGCCTTATCCACAAAAGCAGTCTGCAGTAATCACTTAAGACATTTACACAGAAATGGAGACCATTCCAAAACTGCATAAGTCTCTGGGGCGTTAGCTATTAAGCATAACCTTTTCAACCTCTTCTCCTCTGATAATGCTTAATCAAGCTAAGCAAGATGTAAAATTGGTTCATCTCACTATATGCTCAAAGAAAATGGTGTGTGTATCATATGACCAATTAAACTCTGGCAAAAGGACAGACCTGATTTGCATGCCCCTCTCCATTGCTTTATTTTAAATAAATATACTTCGGGTAGTACAGGTGTACAGAAATCCCTAATTTTATAGTTAAATCAATATATTTAAAATTTATTCTCGCACAGTTTTTTCTTTGTCATTTGTAAGATGAAGAGAAGACTAACTTCTTTTTTAATTGAGCAGGATATGTTTATCTACTCTAAGAGACTCATGGATCTTATAGGTTTCCTGTTAAACACAGGTGTCCAGCTGGATCACAATGTTACCAGGCTGATAGAACATGTGTACTACTATTGTCCACACTCATCAATGCACTAGCCCCTAGTGGCTGTCCTTCCCTCTGCCTTGCTGCCACAGATCGCCATTGTTCACCGATGACTTATGGTAGACAAACTGGGAAGATACAAAACTGGAGCACCAATGGCAGAAGATAATATCTGAATCAGCACTAGAGTAGCATAAGGATTTTATAGGATCCCTTGTGATGAATGCTTAAGGACCCAATTTTCTTTTCCCCTACACCTTTACAAAGCTGTTTCAGATAGCACACATGTCAACCTGGACTGCCTTTGCTGAGTTCCAGAATCTGCTATCTAATGGACTACCTTGCAGAAAAAGGCTGAATACATTTAAGGACGCTTTCCAGACCTACAGAAGGGAAGCCGGGGCAGAAAAGGATAAAAGTAATGCATACCTTAACTAAATACAAGCCATTCTAATGAGCTAACATTACACTATCTTACTGATGTACAGACTACTCTGGGCAGTGGACACAGGTCAAACATCCTTGCTAAAACTGATAGGACTTATTACAGTCTGCATCACTGTTAAGCAACACCAGCTGCTTGCTGACCCAAACTGTGGTCGACATGTATTTCCATATATTTATTAAAAAAATCACTTTCATCATAGATTGAACATATGTTGGAATTCAAATTACAAAAACTGTATCTGTGACTGGTAGCTCACCTCTCATGGTTCAGCCTACTGTAATTTTGAGAGGCTGCTACAACTGAAGGTTTTTAAATGGAAAATTTCAGTGTAGACATGTCTGTGACACCACTGTAACAGTATGTATACAATCTTTCATGCATCATAGCTTTCACTTTATGGTATCTCAGCAGTATGATGTAAAATAATTCCTGTTCAAAGAACTACTTTCCACATTTTGGCAAAAAAAAATGTACAGCATTCCCAAAACTTTATTTTCCTTAAACGTTAATTGCACACTTAAAGGTTAGCTAAGTGAAGGTATTGAACTATAATGCCCTTACTTTCTTACCAAAACCTAACTGTTCTTCTCATCTCATATCAACTCATTTAGCCATGCTACTTGTAGTAGAACAGATTTGGGCTCTCCATGATTAAGTCCATCATATTGTACATAAATTGTGTTTAAACTGCAAAAGACCCTAATTTATTTAGTCAAACTCATTTTTGAATGGCATAACCATCACTGTGCCTATGCCATCTAGAATTATGTAGTGTTTTTATGGTTGTTTTGCTTTTTAATATTATGATTTCTTTTTCTCATGTTGGTTCTATCCATGGACTTTGTTAAGGAGAAACACGCTTGATTTCATTTTTAAGCAAAGCCCTGGCAAAGACTGTACACAATATTACTCTAGCTCCAAGATCTGCAACATACCTGCTAGTCACAGATTCTAAAAGCATACTGTACGTAGTTTCAAAAAACATTATTTGGCTAACACATTTGTTTTATACATGTGAACACAATGTCTAAAAGATACAGAATCAATAGTTAGCAGTTGTGACTCAAATGAAGCAAAAGCTCACACTCACTGAATTTGGATAGAATACTAAGAAAGTTTTGTGTTGATTATATAGTACAACTCCTTCAATACCAGTTACAAGCTTACATGAATTAAAAGCAGAGGTGGTAATTTGCTTAAGTGTCAGTGTTGTAAGAAAAAATAGAAATACACAGAATATTATGTGATCAGTTCCAATCTAATTTTCACAGTTCTGAAGAACAAATCTTTGTCCTTTCCTTATTTCTTCATAGGAAAAAATGCACTTGAATTGAATGCTCACATCCATCAAGATACACATTCCCATGAAATACAAATGAAAATGGAAATTTGCCCCAGCACATTGTCATGAAACCCTTGCTCTATTTGATGCTTAAGTAATAATTACTTCTATTTGTTTTTTCTATGTAATAAATTCTCACAAATTAAATATCCAAGGAAGTACATTTCTTTCATGCAAGCACATAAAGAAATTTAATTTTTGTGACTTTGGGGAAAAAGTCATTTTGCCCATTATTACTCTAATTTTCCTTTTAAGAAAGGATAGAACAACTTAAGTTTAATTTACACATAGCATTTAATGGAACTGACAGTGTCTCAGAATCTTTCAGCCAATGTCTTTTAATGGTTGCAACTGTCAAAATGCTCCTCTATAATTAATTTTCCTTCTCAAAAACAAAGCACTGACACAGTTAATGTAGTTTAGTAAGTGTGCATTTCAAGATCTTCTATTTTACTTGCATAATCCAATGCAACATGGAAAATATTTTAAAAGAGCTGCAGGGAACAAAATAAGCAGACAGAAATGCACTTAAGCTGCTTCGTACACAGACACATGCACACATTATTTCTCCACAGGGGAAGTCTTGTGGTTGTTGTTTCAAAGCTGATTATAACAGTCACAAATGCATTAACAAGGTAACAAACTGTGCTTCAACTGCAGTAATGTTAAAATGTGTTGAAAACAAGCAGAAAACAAGCAGACTCATAACTACTTTTTTTTTTAAAGTTTACCCAACAAATAATTTTGTTTTTGTTTTAAAACCAAAGGTTGTAGAAATCAACTTTTTTTTTTTTACTACTTTTGTCTCTACTTATTTATGAAATATGGATAAAAAGTAATTTAGGAATATTTTATTACATTATTTCATATTAAATTTAACCATGTATGTTTCCAAATGGTCTGGAATGCCACTGTAGCTAATAAAATGTGTTACAGTGTATTACTAATATAGCAGTGTTAAGTGCTATACAGACAAATCATGCACATAGATCTCAATATTATAGAAAGCAAATGATGGGAGAAAAGAACACAACGTACAAGCAGAGTGGCCAGGGTTATAGCAGGAACAGAGAACTAACAAGACAGCTGCCTATTTCTTGATTATATTAGAGTTGCAAAGTTAGTTATCTAAACCCAGGGATAGACATCATAACAGAAGTGAGTCTTCATTTAAATCCTTCCGTGCAGAGCAGCTCAGGAAAGGTGTTCCTTGAGTGAAGAGCAGAATGAAAGACACTTGTGGAACAAGTAGGTCACTGACTGAACGAAGAGGACAGGGAACAACAAAACAAGAGAAAGCTGAGTAAGGAGGGGCAAGGGTATGTAGGGCTTCAAAGGTGAAGATGAGAAGTTTAGTTGTGATGGAGAAGGTGGGGACCATGGAAAAAAGGGTTGATGTGGTCGGTTTTCCTTGTAAGGACTATTTTACAAGGACTAGTGAGAGATGATCTGATGCCCAATGAAGCTCAAGAGAAGGTGGTTTCATTTTTTCTTCCCTCCTTTATCTCAGATTAAGATCAAGTCTACAATCTTGCAATAAATATCACACACCCATGGAAGACACTACTTCTTTTGTTTGAACATCTTTTCTAAAATATCCCAGAACTGTTTTAATAAGACATACTGTAACCAAATATAGTCTACTTGAATCATTGAGTAGTTTAGTGTTCATCCCTCCCCATCCCAAATTAACTATTTAAAGATATTCAAGGTATTAAGTGAGGTACAAAGTTAAATTTACTATTGTAATAAGAAAAAGCCTCTTCAAATACTCTTCAAATTGTTATATTTCTATTTACCTTGTGTTATAATCACGCTTTTATTTCCCAATGAAGTGTATTCATTTCCAAATTATTTTTACTCGGGTTTATGATTAACTAAATCTACTTATGAAAATTACGTAAACGTCGGTGCTAATTATCTTCTTTTTTTTTTTTTGTTACTGGTTCAATTTGCACTTTAGAAGTAAAATGGTAAACCATCTCCAGACAGCGAAAATGGTGTTAGAATCAAACAGACTGAACAAGCAAAAGAGTAATCCTGCTGGGATTACATTTAGAACAAATAGCAGATGTGTGATGATAAAATTATTTCTGCTGTTTATTATACCTCTATTTGCATACATTCAGACTGCAGCACAAATGCTCATTTATTATTAAGACCCATTTTCAATTTAAAATATCTGCATCACTTTGAATCAGCAACGAGCCAAGGCTCCCCTACAGGATAACTAATGCACTCTCTCTCTCTCTCACACACACACACACACACACAGGTATTTATGGCACTATGCACGCACGCGCATACACACACACCCCCCAGATACAGGTATGTATGGAGCTATGCATGCGCGCGCGCACACACACACACACACACACACACCAGATACAGGTATTTATGGAGTTATGGGAGCTGGGAAGGTCCCGCTCTGAAGCCTAGGAAGTTCAGAAAATTACCTCTATTTCCATGAGGGATATGGTCCAGAGTATCTTAATAATCAAACAATAACTTAAAATGCATTTTGATATGCAATATCCTTGTTTCTTGAGAGGAAATTGATTAATGATCATTCTTATAAGCTTGAAGAAATTAATACAAAGGTACTGGATTCCAAAATCACTGATTTAATAAGTAAATATGATTAATGATTTCAGTGAAGCTCTTACTCGAAATGTCATCACAGCAGTGAGTACACAAATGGACTGGGATAGTATGAAGAGGATTTTCTCATGCTACAGAGTTTGAAAATGCCTTAGGGATTCAATTCAAAACACATTAATGATTTTGTAAGATGTTTTGTTAATTTGCTTTTTGTTAAATGATATGGCTCTTGCTTATACAGACTAAAGCCAGGAATTTACAATGGAACAAAACAACATTATTTTGGATTGCAAACAAGAATGCTGATTTGTTATAAATCTCATGACAGTTCCATTGGATTAAGGCTATTATCCTTGTGTACAGCAAAATACCAAATGAGAAATTACAGTCTGCCTATCTAAAATTCTCCAGTGATTTACACTGAGTAGAGTATACACAAATTCTTTTCAGAATCATTGTGTATTATTTGTCAAGGATGTGATCTTTCACTACAGAGTGACTTCTGCCTTTCTTGCCCCACTGCCCGGCGCCCCAAACAGATACAGCTATTCATGTACTTCCAGTTTTAAAAGTTCTTAGGATTTGAGATTTTTGGATGAGAGATGGTATACAAAATGCCAGCTATTACCGAAACTACTACCTTTGTCCATCCACTGTTTTAAAACAGACCAGGATTGTTCACCATATAGGTTTCCTGGAACACTTCTTTATGAAATCACTTTTTACTTAACTTATCCAGACATTATTAATAGGTGAAGGTAGTCAATAAAACATCAAACATGAAGCTTTAAAGTTATGCACAGATACAATGTAGTGATAGGAAGATTGGTATTAAGACATTAATTTGATGGATTTGTAGACTTTCTACTTAAATTATTAATCTTATCTCGATTAAGAAAAATAAAACTAAATAAAAAGTTATATTTTAATATCACATCTTGGAACAGATTCATAATATAACAGAAGATGAAACTGTATTTCCAATTATATTATATACCTGAAGTTCATAACGTACATAAACTTATTTTTAAAAAATTGTCTTTTGACAATCTCTCCTACCAATATAATGTGTCTAACATATGTTCTGAAGACAGAACAACAGGGAAGTGTTGGCATATTCTGATACATACAAAAAAAGGTTTCCAAAAGTACTTGTTATAAAATGAAAGTTGGCAATAATGTAAGTCACACATCTCTAAAAACCTCAAATATAATCACACAGAATGAAAGGCATTAATATGCAAAGCATCTTTACAAGTCACAGTCTTTTTGTCTTTAATTCAGTCCTAGAAACAATCTTCAGATTCGTCACTATGCTAACACAGAATACCACTCCACACCTGAGGCATGAAGTTTAATACCGATCTAATGTCAATGATAATCCTGTTGCATTACTTAAACCTCTGAAGGTAGCAGTACATGTGGATATGTTTAAATCTGTTTATTTTGCAGCTACCCAGCAGAATTAACTAACCCAAATAAATAAATATGATCAAATACACATTGCCTTGATAATTCTAATTAATCTATGACAGAGAGAGAGAGAGAGAGAGAGAGAGAGAGAGAGAGGGAATCACTGGCAAACTGTGATATTTTAAATTAAAAAAAAAAAAAATTACAGAGTATGGGTCCAATGCTGTGGCTGTTAAGAAGATAAAAAGAAAGATTATTTACCAGAAACTGAAGTTATCCGAATGTATATTTCTGCCTATCTATACTGTAGGAGTTGCACATATTACTTTTCAGGCGGTCCCAAGAAAAGTTGCAAACTAAAATCATTGCTTAAGGTACACTTAAGCCTATTCATTAGAAAATCAGTTTATGTTAGAACGTGACTTTGAATAGCTGTGAACCAAAGGGTTAATCATAACCAGATAATGTGATGTTAAATGTGACTGTCCTTGACTAAAATTGATCAAAAATAGGAAAAGCAACAGTAACAAAAACATTGTGCACAGTCACGCTCATTGAAATTCTCAGGGGTATTTCCATATCAAAATTTGAATGCAATGAAAAAATGGCTAAAATTTAACATTTAAAACATTTACCAACTCTATTGCTAAGAAAATCATACAAATCTGTTCACTTTCACATACAAAGAGATAGCATGTTCTTCATAATAGGATGATTAACAGGTTATAGTTAAGGCTGTCCATTGCAATGTGATTTTCATTTCTTGTATGTGTATGGTGAGAATAAGGACATTGTTTAATTGGAAATGTGATAGACACGTAATTCATATGCTGGTGTGGCTGAGCGTGGCAATGAAGATTCACACTCTATTATGTTCATGTTGCTTTAATTTAAGATTTGTGTGTGTGTTTTTTAAACCATTTGAGTGGTGTGGAAATACAGCTGAGCCACTTCAACTCTAAGTTAAAACTTTTCAATGGCAGTTTCCCAGTATTATTTAGCATCAAAACTTTAACTCTATGTCTGGGGGGGAGTGGGGGGGGATCTTGCTCCAAAAGACCTTACAAAGTGTACACAAGTGGGACTCCCTTTCTGCACACATTTTCAAGTCCCTGGGTAATGTGGGATATATTGGGATTCCCTGGACCTGACAGGAGCAGTCTGTCCATGGTTCTTAGCCAAATAACAGCCACACTGTCAGGTGCAGTGACTTCAGGTCTAGATGGAGTTTCTGGCTGTGATGCTATGAGATCAGATCCAGAAAGTGTGGGAGCTGGATCAGAGGTTAAATGGACATCTAAAGCAGATCTGTCAGCCAGAACTGCGTCAGTCAGTATAGAGATACCAGAATGATCATAGCTTTGTTACTTGAGTGCAGAAATCACCTGGTAATCAGAGGAAAGATGTATACAAAGTCTTTGTTTCACTGTAAGAGAGTCATCCAGTAGCAACCATGGACCCTCTTGAGCAAAAGTTTTAACATTTTGCATTGTTCTTTCTGAAAAAGTAGTCTTCCATGTAGTCTTCCCACTGATAGAATATCATTTCCATGAAGGATGTATACAGGGACCATTCATGGTTGGTCACAGATTACCTGCTCAGGAAATCTGCTCACTTGTTGACTCCTGGAAAGTAAAGGGCCAATCGTGTCACTCTATTCTGGTAGCACCATTTCCAGAAACTGATGGCCTCCGGGGAGAACGATGAGCGTCCCATTGCTTTTATAGTGACTGTGAAAATCTGCACTATCAAGTTTTGGAGGACAGGCAGGAATATTGTACAAGCTAGCCTGGTGGCTCTGGACTCTAGAATGGTCATAGGTAATCCCATGTTGTTTGAGGATCAGGTTTCTGTGGTAACATGACATGGTACTATGACCTTTGTTTCCTATCACATTTTCAGTGAAGAACAGACATTCCTTAGCCCAAGTTGGAGAGTTTGAAGGCAAAGTTTGATAAGCAGCTTCACATAAATGAATGCCAGCACATGGCCTACCACTAAGAGGTATGTTCATATGATGGTAATAGCTGTGGCTGTGATGATCAGCTCTGATGTGGCTCCTGACATTCCCACCAAATTTGCTGTCTGGCTGACTGGGGTGACAAGGGAAGCAGAGGATGATGGTCTCCTTTGGCACCATGACCATTTTGATTATGTTTGCCCTAGGAGTCAGCGTGAGCCCGTTGCCCCATCAAGGTTGATACTTGTAGGGCTTTCTGTAGAGGATGGTGCGTCAATCCCACAATGGATATCAGCATAGCCCTCATGTTTTTCAACAGGATGAAGTGCTTTGTCAGTCTCCAAATTGAAAAGCTCCATCTCTTTGATGAGTTGCACCTCTGGTGAAACCCCCAAAGCTCATCTCATGGTTACATGGTCACAGCCATCAACCTTACAACCAGGTTCTAGGCTGCCCTGGCAACCATCTGGCCATGAGCATAATTTCCTTTATCTCCTCCCTACCATCATCAGGCAGCTTGGATAAAAAGTAAGTTGACCTCTTCCTTGTCAGGACATTTTACTTGGCAAATAATGCTTGATAATTTGCCACCTATAGTGCAGTGAGGCCAATTAATAAGCTTTGCACCCAAAGAGATTCATCTTTTGAGGCCCTTTGTCACTGGGTGTACATGTACCTTTCACTGACTAGGGTTTCTCTTGTACCACTTGTGACTACTAATGACCTGAGGCACTGGGTGGGAAGAGAAGTGTTCTGAATTTTTCTGGGGCACTTGGTAATGTTTCTCTGCCATCTTGGAGGTCAGCTCAACAGTGGCTGTAGTTTGCCAAATGGCTTTGGCCAATTCCAGTTTTCCTTTGCTAATGGGGAAATCAATGCCGGGAGGGTACTGAGGTAGCCAGGATATCACAGTTTGTGTGACTATTCATGGGCAACCACCATCTCAATACGCAGAGTCTCTGCAATATGTATTAGGAGATCCTAGGTGGTCATGAAATCGTCAGTCGCTAGGGCTGGTTGGACTGCTCTGTCTGGAAACAATTAAGAATCTGGCTGCTCTGTCCCCATTGTCAGTGTTCTAGGCAGTGATAACCACTGAAAAGACTGATCTCTTCCTCTTTCTGGATCTGTAGGAAGTGAACTATCTATGGGACACGTGCAATTATGTCGGGCCAGCATGGCATACAAATTGGGTACCGTCCTACTTGTGTCCTGTCATGCCTGTGCTGGATCGGTGCTCTGTAGCAGGGTCTCCTGCACTTGCTCTGAGGTCATCTTTGAAAACTAGTGGGGAGAACTCCCTGCTCTATGCTGGAGAAAATACATAAAACTGTAACAAGGGGACAAGGAATAATATTCTTCAAATGGTGGTGCTGAGAAATGTCTCAGTTCCAGGACTTGCTGCTGTCACCCCCTGAGGGAGATACCGGTAGTTCCTCGTAAGTATACTTCAGTCCCAGAATGAGTGCAGGTGACTTTGCTGTTACTAATATTTGTGGTGCCAGTCCACTCAGTGCCACTCCCTTGGTGAAGGACGTGGGCTTGTCCTTAAAGAAGTGGTGATTTCTCCTCTCTCTGTTTGGAGCCATGCCTGGTCCCTGTTTGGCATTTTCTCTCAGCTGCATCCATGTGTTGGGGGGCCTCTGGTAATGATTTTGCTGGTGCTGAGGTCAGTGATGGGTCCCCAAAACCAACTGCATCAACCTCCAAGGGAGATCAGTGTCATGTAAGTTGGTGCCAATTTCCATGGGATTTTCTTCATCGCCTTCCTCTCAATGCCCAGAGCATGATGTCTACTTGGGGGGAGGATGATTCATGAGGTTCCTTGAAGACACCAGTGTCCTCTAGGTCTGAGGCGGTGTGACTGGACTGCTGGAGTAGAAGAAATTTGGACTGTGTCCCCCTTGACTTGAAAGTCCTCTATGTGAATGATTTGCACACTGCACATTGATCAGAAATGTGTGTCTTCCTCGAACAGAAAATAACTTCTTTGAACAGAACATTTACATTGGCTATGCCCGTTGACAAGAGGAATGATTCTGCCGCAGGCTGGGCAGAGTCCTAAACCCTGAATGCTTACAGTTCACCATGATGGACTGTAGAAAGCACCTTGCGCCACTGTAGGGGGCACAGAAGGGAGTATGTACAACTATCTCCTCTATCCTTTTTCCTTCTTCTTTTGTTAGTTCTTTCATTTCAGATTTTATATATGAGAGAAAGAGAGATCTTCACCAGAATAATAATAATAATCTTCGCCAGGTTCCCTCTCGCTGCCACACGCTCTAAGAAGAAACTGAGGAGAAAATGTGGCTGCCCTGCCTTTTGCATGGGAACACAAGGTGGGCAATGGAGCATGCAGACCTAGCACGGGAGCCATGCTGACACATCCTTGAAGGAGGATATTTAGTTCAAATTTGAGCAGGGGGTTGGACTAGATGACCTCCTGAGGTCCCTTCCAACCCTGATATTTCTATGATTCACATTTTCATATGTTAAAAGTATAACTTTTAAAAATGGATGGAAGGGCATGGGGACAGCATTCTGGCTACAGTGCAGGGAACCAGGATGAGGGGCTCACTGTGTTTTAGTGATTACCCAGTGCTAGGGAGGCAAAAAAAGTGACCTGGGAAGGCTAGTCAGACACAGAATTTGCCTCTCAAATGGAGACACAATTTTGCTTTCCAAACAAGTTTTGCTGCAAGTCCCCCCTTCCCTATCACCACATCACAACACCAGAGAGGGAATGAAGAAAGGAAGAAGCTTGCTGTAAAAGCAAACTAAGAATCCCTTCATATACCTGTACTAAGGGGGAATACTGTCTAGCTGGCAGACCTACTGGGATATGCCAGAGAGCAGCCTGGATATGACAATTCTTGCCAGGCCCCTAAGAAAAGGATTCCTTTTGTCGAACCCCAATGGGGTTGCAGAAGGCGAAGGGGGTAAGGAAAGTAGTAGTAGACTGGTGGTTTTATGAAGGCAGCAGCATCCCTTGGCATAAATAACAGTTATGACAAAATATTAATAACAGAAGTATTTAATAAAACACTGCCACAAGTCTTACATTTAGTTTAACTCCACCTACATAGTAAGCATAAGATGTTATAACCAAGGTATTTATTAGCCAGAAGGATCTGAAGGAAAAAGGCTGCACAGCTACATGTCAAAGAAGAATTATTCTAACTGCCTGTAACTCCTAAGCAGCTGAATAGATTTATGTCAAATTTGCCTGCCCGGGAATGGGGGGGGGGGGGGGGGGGGGGGGGGGGGGGGGGGGGGGGGGGNCGTGTTGGAGAGCCTTTACCGTAAGCATAAGTGTCACAAGATTGATGCTGGTGTACATTTGTACTACATAAAGATAATTAATCCCAACCACACTGCAAGTCTCAGTGGAACCTTAAATATACAGTTGCTACCAATACCTCCACAATAAAATATAGCTGAACAAAAAAAGGAAGGTAGTCTCATACAAACATGAAGAAAGGTGAAGATGAGGAAGATGAGTGTTCCATGGACATATTAAAATAATCTTTACTCTCCTAATTTATGATATTGTAGTTATATATGTAACAGTTCAGAAAGAAATTTATTCACATAATATGATCCAATAAAGCAGCATAAATTAGCAAAATATTAATGTGTTTTGAAAAACATATGCAAATTTATGGAAGTTAACATAAGTGGGGACTGATGCCTTACACGGACATTATTAATCAGTCTCTGCATTAACTTCTGACTTCATCACTCTTGTTACATGGCAACACAAAGCTGAACCCTTACAGGTTTCTAGCTCACAATACTGAGAAAATAACTATTCCCTTAGCTCCAGGACTGAACAATCATTCACTGAAGACTGGTAACTTTTCAATATTTTTATAGCAAAACAACTTTGACATTAAAAATAAAACCCACACACACACTTCCTTGAGTCAAGAGAAACAGGTCAGCCTGAGCAATCATTTCACTCTTGGGAGCATACTGCTTGTTATGCTACAGTTCCATCTTAATAAAATAAACTCAGACAACCAAAAAAATCAAAACAAAACAAAAAAACAAACCAGACTTTTGTAATATTGGAGTTAAGGTTGAGAGTATAGATCAATAACTGAAGGGTACTGAAATTTAGAAGCATATATTAATTATACAAAAACAATCATGAGGCTTTCTCACGGTTTTGGTCAGTAATGAGATTAAAGAACTTCAGAGTCGGATATAATCCTCTAAGAGTTACAGCTTCCTGCACTTTGTACCAAAACTGTGGGGGAAGTGCAAGAGACATGATGTGACCTCTATAGGTAGGTCTACACTGCAATTAAAAACTCACAGCTGACCCATGCTAGCTGACTCGGACTAAGGGGCTCAGGCTAAAGAGCTGTTTAATTGCACTATAGATATTCAGACTCAGACTGCAGCCCGAGCTCTCGGATCCTCCTACCCCAGAAGGTCCTAGAGCCTGGGTTCCAGAGTAATCCTAATCCTCTACACTGCAATTGAACAGACCCTTACTCCAAGCCGCACCAGTGAGAGTCAGCTGACACGGGCCAGCCATAGATTTTTAATTGCAGTGTAGACATACCCTATATGTAAACATATGAAAGGGCTAAAAGACTTTCCTTTAAAAATACACTTTTGGACTCAACTGGCAAGTTTTAAAGCCAGTGGAGCAAATGTGCCATTCTGCTATGCATGTTCCATGAGGAAATAATTTCTCAGATAACTTTCACAGTCCCATGCACTAGATTTTGCCAAAGTATTTTAAAGTAAAATTAATTTGAAATTTCTAGAATTAGTTGTTTTGAAGCTTTGATGTGGCAAAACACTGTTAGAAGAATTTTCAAAACATTACCAATAGTGTGGTTTTTTTTAAACACATCTCTTGCAGGTTTCTTGTCAAAATAACATTAAATTTGGGTAAAATTATTATTGCTGTTGACATTATTGTGACTGTGCACACTTGCAAAATCTTATATAAAACACAACTTACCTACTCCTTCCCCCATGAGGATTGTAAGGTGAGGGGAATATCAGGTTAATAATTAGGGCTGTCGATTAATTGTAGTTAACTCAGGCAATTAACTTAAAAAAACTAATCATGATTTTTAAAATTAAATGTGATTAATCACACTGAAACAATAGAATACCAATTGAAATGTATTAAATATTTGTGGATGTTTTTCTACATTTTCACATATATTGATTTCTATTACAACACAGAATACAAAGTGTTTACTTTATTACAAATTACTGTTTACTTTATTACAAATATTTGCACTGTAAAATGATAAACAAAAGAAAAAGTATTTTTTCAATTCACCTCATACAAGTACTGTAGTGCAATCTCCATCCTGAAAGTGCAACTTACAAATGTCAATTTTTTTGTTACATAACTGCACTCAAACAAAACACTGCAAAACTTTAGAGCCTATAAGTCCGTTCAGTCCTACTTTTTGTTCAAACAATCGCTAAGACAAACACGTTTGTTTACATTTATGGGAGATAATGCTGTCCACTTCTTATTTACAATGTCACCAGAAAGTGAGAACAGGCATCTGCATAGGACTTTCGTAGCCAGCATTGCAAGGTATTTACGTGCCAGATATGCTAAACATTCATATGCCACTTCATGCTTCGGCCACCATTCCAGAGGACATGCTTCCATGCTGACACTGGTTAAAAAAAATAATGCATTAATTAAATTTGCAACTGAACTCCTGGGGGGAGAATTGTATGTCTCCAGCTCTGTTTTACCCGCATTATGCCATATATTTCATGTTATAATAGTCTCGGATGATGACTCAGCACATGTTGTTCATTTTAAGAAAACTTTTGCTGCAGATTTGATATAAGGCAAAGAAGGTACCAATGTGAGATTTCTAAAGACAGCTACAGCACTCGACCCAAGATTTAAGAATCTGAAGTGTCTTCCAAAAACTGAGGGGGACAAGGCGTGGAGCATACTTTCAGAAGTCTTAAAAGAGCAACACTCCGATGCGGAAACTACAGAACCCGAACCGCCAAAAAAAGAAAATCAACCTTCTGCTGAGTCAGAGGATGAAAATGAACATGTAGCGGTCCTCACTGCTTTGGATTCTTATCGAGCAGAACCTGTTAGCAGCATGGACGCATGTCCCCTGGAATGGTGGTTGAAGCATGAAGGGACAAATGAATCTTTAGCGCATCTGGCACGTAAATATCTTGCGACACCGCCTGCAACAGTGCCATGCGAATGCCTATTCTCACTTTCAGGTGATGCTGTGAACAAGAAGCCGGCAGCATTATCTTCTGCAAATGTAAACAAACTTGTTTGTCTGACTGATTGGCTGAATAAGAAATAGGACTGACTGGACTAGTAGGCTGTAAAGTTTTACATTGTTCTATTTTTGAATTCAGTTATTTTTTGTACGTAATTCTCCAATTGTAAGTTCAACTTTCATGATAAAGAGATTGCACTACAGTACTTGTATTAGGTGAATTGAAAAATATTATTTCCTTGTTTGTTTGTTTTACAGTGCAAATATCTGTAATCAGAAATAAATATAAAGTGAGCACTGTACACTTCGTATTCTGTGTTGTAATTGGAATCAATATATTTGAAAATGTAGAAAACATTCAAAAATATTTAAATAAATGGTATTCTATTATTAACAGTGCAATTAATCACAATTAATTTTTTAATAGTGTGATCCATAGCGATTAATTTTTTTTATCGTTTGACAGTCCTATTCATAATATAAATCAATACGTCTCAACCTTAACTATGGATTTCAAATTTTGTTCTGTTTATTGGAAATGGACTGGATTTTGTCCACTGTGACTACTTTAATAGTTCCCATTTGAAATGTCCAATGATGAAGATCACAGGACATGGTCCATATGTTTTGGAATAAATGTCACTGATGCAGAATTAGCAGATCAAGTGTTTATTAAAATCCAATAAAGCATTCCGGCTCCAGTAAGCAATGGTCACAAAGCACTTTGAAATTACTGGATGAAAGCTCTATTCTATGTGCAAAGTATTTCAACACATGACAACTAGGCTATAGAAACATGGAAACTGCCTCAGCTACTGACTCAGGGCTGGTCTACAGTATGGAGGCGGATCAATCTAACTTATGCAACTTCAGCTACGTGAATAACGTAGCTGAAGTCAACATACTTAGATCTACTTACTGTGGTGTGTCAACGGGAGACGCTCTCCAGTGGATTCCCCTTGCGCTTCTCGTTGAGGTGTAGTACCAGAGTCATTGCTAGAGCAATCAGCGGTCGATTTATCATCTATACTAGACATGATAAATCGACTCCGCTGGATCAATCACTGCCCTTGATCCGGCTGGTAGTGTAGACAAGCCCTCAGAATCAAGAACCATTTACTCCAGTATCTGACAGAGGCCAACACATTACACTTCAGAGGAAGATTCAAGTACCCAGAAGTGGACAGATGTGGAATAATTCCCACCTGGCCACATTAGGTTTCATCTTAAAACCTGAAGCACAGAGTTGCTTAAAATTTGCTAGCATTAACTATAGCAACTTTGAATATTCTTGCTTATTATATAAATGCCCAATCCTTTTCTGAATCATACTAAGTTTATGTCTCAACAACATCCCATGGCAATGAGTTCCACATTCTAATTATGTGCTGTATTTAAAAAAAAAATAAATTATCACTTTTGCAAGAGCCACCTAATTTCAATTAATGTCCCCTAGTCACTGTGTTATGAGACAGGGAGAATGAGGCTTCTGATCTACATTCTCTAGACCTTTTGTTATTGTATATAACAGGGGTAGACAACCTATGGCACACATGCCAAAGGCGGCACGTGAGCTGATTTTCAGTGGCACTTACACTGCCCGGGTCCTGGCCAGGGGGCTCTGCATTTTAATATAATTTTAAATAAAGCTTCTTAAATATTTTTAAAACGTTATTTACTTTACATACAACAATAGTTTAGTTATATATTATAGACTTATAGAAAGAGACCTTCTAAAAACATTAAAATGTATTACTGGCACGCAAAACCTTAAATTAGAGTGAATAAATGAAGACTCGGCACATCACTTCTGAAAGATTACCGACCCCGATATATAATTTTTGTGTCTCCTCTTATTCATCTCCTTTCTAAGATGAAGACACCATTTTTTTTCTTTACATGAGACATCTCTCTTTACATGAGAATTTTTGCATGCTTCTAATCACTCTTCACCCTTTTCTAACCCCCGCTAACTCCAATTCTACAATATCCTTTTCAAGAAGGGGTAACCAATAACTCCACACAGTACTTACTCCTGAGGGTATTCTACGCCAAAAAATTAAAAATTCTGCACACAGTATTTTGAAATTCTGCACATTTTATTTGTCAAAAAAGTGTGGACACTCCAGCATGGCAATGGGGAGCAGAGGCCACTGGCTGCATAGAGGTGGGAGATCACTGTGCAGCTCCCCCTCCCCCCCAAGGACACAGATTTAATGGTGAGGCTGCACCCAACACTGACACAGCGCAAGGACCGGGCCTGCCCCAGAAACACCCCAGGGCTCTGCCCCTCTGTGCCAGGTGAACCAAGTGTGGGCGGCAGGCTCAGCAAGGCAGGATCCAAGTGTGGAGGGGCTTAGTGTGGGGGGGATCGAGGTGTGGGTTCAGAGGGTTCTCTGTGGGGGATCTGGGTGCGGGGAGGATCTGGATGCACAGGGGCTTGTTGGGGGTTCTGGGTGCAACGGTAATGGGACTCTGCGGGGGGTCCAGGTAAATGTGGTTGGGGCTCAGTGGGGGGGGGGTAGAGCTCGGAAGAGGGTCTGGGAGTGGGGAGATCGGGGGGCGGAGGGGTCCAGATGCTGGGGGAGTGGGGTGGGGCTCAGTGGGGGTGTGAATCCAAGTGCTGCTGTTTTGGGGCTCGGTAGGGTGGGGATCCAGGTGAGGGTGGTTTGTTGGGGTGGTCCAGGTGCAGGGGGAGTGAGGCTTGTCAGGGAGGGTTCTGGGTGTGGGGGGAGTGAGGCTCAGTGGAGGGTCTGGGTATGAGGGGGTCTGGATGCATGGGGGTTGGGTGGATGGGAAAGCAGCTCCCTGTACAGTAATCCCTCCCCCTGCAGCTGAGGAGCGATGAGTGCAGGAACCGCTGCGGGTGGGGTGGGGTAGGTGCAGTTTGAAAATCTTACTACAGCTTGGGGGGAGGGGAGGAGAGAGTCTGACACAGCCCCTGATGCCGTGCAGGGAAAGAGGAAGTCCCGTCCTCCCCAGCCCAGCTGGGTCTTCCCCAGTCCTGCCCCGTATCCTACAGTGATTTACCTCTCTGCCTGCTATACTGGGCACCTAAAACATACTGCTGGGGAGGGTCGTATGACCACTCTTGTGGCTTCCCTTTGCTTCCCCGTCAGAAAGGCATTTTTCTGCAGGGAAGCAAAGAAATCTGCGGGGGACATAAATTCTGTGCATGTGCAGTGGCGCAGAATTATCCCAGGAGTAAGTATTATAGATGCTTTCTTAAGGTGATTGTTTCATTAGAACTTTGTAAGGAAGTACGAGTAGCTTTTTCCCCCCTCTACTGCACGTTACTTTGCATTTATCAATGTATCACATACTATTGTACTGCCCATTCCCCAACCTGAGTTAGGCTTCTACAAAATTCCTCAGTCCTTTATGGTCTTCACTAACCTAAATAAGTTTGTGTCATTGGCAATTTTCGCTGTGTCACTGCTTACCACCACCACCCCTTTCACAGCTCATTAGTGAATATGTTAAACAACATCAACCAAGTACTGAATTTTGAGGCACTCTGCTGTTAACCTTTTGCCATAATAAAAACTGACCATTTCATCCTACTTGTTCCTCCTTTGGTCTCCTAACCAGTTTTTGATCCATGACAATACTTTGCCTTCACTCCATGACTACTTAGTTTCTTTAATAATCTCTTCTGAGGGACCTTGTCAAAGACCTTCTCAAACTCTAGATAATGTCTCCTGTTCTTTTTTCTGCTACTCAAATTAACATGTGCAAAGAACTGTAAGGTTAGAGATACAAAGTTTTCCTTTGTAGAAACCATGCTTGTTAGACCGTCATTTCAAGATCCTCAAGTTGTTTTATTATTTTATATTTAATTCTTGTTATAACCAATTTGCCAGGTAGCATGGCTTATGGGCCTGTAATTCCCCATATATTCTCTACAGGTTTTTTTTTTTACAAACAGGTACAACATTTACTACTCTCCAATCCCTAGAACAGTACCTATTCTTAATGAGAGACTGCATATTTCTTTTAGCAGCTCAGCCATTTGATAACTAAGTTCCTTCGGAACACTTAGATGTACACCATCTATGTTTGGTGCTTTTAAAGCAATTTGTTCCAGCATCTCCTCTTCTGACAGAACGTCATCTCTATTACTGGATGCCAGGATGGGCAGGCATCTTCTCCCCAACATCCTATTGTAAAGATATATGCAAGTAAATCATTTAGATTCTCAGCAACATCCTTGCCTTCCTAGTTAACGATGGCCCTAAGGGGAGTGGGCTGGAAATAGGATAGTCAAGATATATAGAGAGGGAGGTAAGATATAAAGTAAACAATATAGTGGGAGGGGAATTCAGAACAAGATCTTAGATATGAAGAAAATCCATGATGAAAAAATTTAGAGAAAACATTTAATAAAAGTATTAACACATTGGTAGCCATACAGAATAATGCCAATAAAGTGTTGAAGGTGTCTTTCATCCTACATGAAACCTCCCACTAACTAAAACCCTGTTCAAGTTTCCTTCACACCAAATTCTCAACCTATGGCATCTTTTATTTGTTCCTTAAGTCTGGAAGAGCCTTGCACTCATTGTTCAAGAAATTAACAAACTTGAGAAAAATGTTTCAGTGGCTTTTTTTTTTTTTTTTAATCTACATTATATGGTGTTCACTTGTGACTTCAGTCTACTTTTCACAACAAAGACTCCAACTTTGTCAATTCATTTTAACTGTTAAAAAGTGTTGTACACATTAACCTTAAAACCTGAAGTAATAATTCTTGGTATTATACACACTTAAGTGTTACTGCTTAATGTAAATATTGTCTTTTTTATTCAATACAATCTGTATCAATAAAGATTTCTTTGGGAGGAAAAATCCTCAAGAAAAAATCCTGCACACACAGTTGTAAATTGCTATGATGGTGGCTAGTAAGCAGAAATGAATTTGTTTTCGATTTACTTGAACATGTTATTGAACACATGGCGAAAAAATACGTTAGTTAACAGTAGTTCTCATAGGCGGCGAGTTATATGGGCCCGTGGAGCACATGCTCCACCAATATTCCTAAAGGTGGGCTCAACTCCACCAATGTTTGGGCCCCAGCAGGCCCCGTGGGGCGCTCTCACCTTGGGAGCAGCTCACCCGCTCCCCACAAGCAGCTTCTCCCGTCCCCGGAGTCGCTGCGTGCTGCGGAGAGCCCCGCCTCCCCGCGCTGACCCAGCTCACAGCCCATTGGCCGGGAACCCCAGCCAATGGGAGCTGCAGGGGTTGGCGCCAGAGCTGCCTGGCTGCGCCTCCACAGCAGGGAGGGGGAGGGAGCCACAGGCCCTGGCCTGGCTCTAAGCCCCAGGCAGAGAGAGCAGCAGGAGTCTGTCTCTGTCAGACAGACACACAGACACAGCCGGTGAGCCAGGGGGTTATGGGGACACACAGACACAGCCGGGGGGTTATGGGGGCAGACAGACACAGCCGGGGGGTTAGGGGG